>CAUYSK010003746.1:0-35628 GCA_963575035.1 Avahi laniger | reverse complement strand
TGTGTCAAACTCAACAAGATGTGCACGCTCTGTCTCCTGGCAGTGACCATTCTAGGGTAGCAGGATGTTCTCATCATACACTCAGCGATGATACAAGTTTGTTCCAATAGAACCCATTACAACACAACTTTTTTTTTTTTTTTTTTTTTTTTAGACAGAGTCTCACTCTGTTGCCCTGGCTAGAGTGAGTGCCGTGAAATCAGCCAAGCTCACAGCAACCTCAGACTCCTGGGCTCAAGCGATCCTCCTGCCTCAGCCTCCCGAGTAGCTGGGACTACAGGCATGCGCCACCATGCCCGGCTAATTTTTTCTATATATTTTTAGCCGTCCAGATAATTACTTTCTATTTTTTTTAGTAGAGACGGGGTCTTGCTCTTGCTCAGGCTGGTCTCGAACTCTTGAGCTCAATCAATCCGCCCGCCTCGACCTCCCAGAGTGCTAGGATTACGGGCAGGCATGAACCACCACGCCTGGCCAAGACCCTGTCTCTTAAAAAAAAGAATGAATAAGTAAGCAGGCACACGGGCCATTCTTCTCTCTAGAAATCCTACCTCACCCCCCCCACTCCCAACTCCAAGGGAAACTCCACAAGCCTCACTTCAGATATCCCCCCCTCCAGGAAGCCCCTCTGGCTAGCACCTCCTGATCAGTGCCAAGGGGACCCTGGAACTGTGCTGTCCAATACAGCAGCTGTCAGCCAGGTGGCTCCTGAGTACCTGGAGTGTGGCTGTTCCAAACTGAGATGGCTGTAAACACATGGGCTTTAGAAAACAGTGTGGGGTAAAAAAAAAAAAAAAAAAGAATGTAAAATATCTCAGTAAACATTGTAAAATTTTGATTGCACGTTAAAATGGTAATATGTTGGGTGTATTGGGTTATAGAATATTACTAAATATAAAAAATAGCTTTGCCCATTTCTTTCTACTTAAAAACGTGTCTGCTGGAGAAGTTGAAGGGACTCATGGGGCTCACACTGCATTTCTAACGGGTGGCACTATTCGGGGACCCCCGCTGGGCTGCCACACTGCCTGTGCTGCCTCTGTCGCCCAGGCCAGACCCAGAGCCCCTGGAGGGAAGGGCCAGGGTCTGCCTCTTCTCTGGGTAGCAACCCCACGTTCCAAGGCTTACTGAGTGCCAGAGCTGCGTAGAGGCAGGACAACGTGAATAAAGGGTGTTAAGCCATGGATCGAGGTGGAGGGCCTAGGGACAAGGGTGGGAGATCTCTGGGGCCACTACTTCAGCGAGGAGTTGTATTTGGCCCGTGTCCCTCAGAGGCCATCTGATCCTTCATTTATTAATTACACCTTTCCTGAGGCCCCGTGGGTCAGGCCTGAGCAGGACGCTGCTGCTAGGGGCACTTGCCACTTCCGATCTGCCTCTGAGGAGGTCCTGGTCTGGAGTCGGGGAGGAGGGGGCCCTGGCAGCCACACCTGAGCAAGAAGTACAGGGATGGAGGTTGCCCTGGCACTGCCTAGGGCCCTGGTGGAGGCTGAGACGGGAGTGGACATCTGAGGAAGGCCTGGAAAGATGAGGAGGTTTGGGAGCAGCTCAGCAGCAAGGGACAGCCAGAACTGAGCCACTGAGAGAGGTGTGCACCTGAGAGGGTGGCCCCAGGGGGTCCAGACAGTGCCTCCCTCGGGGGACAGTGCCGGGTGGGTGCCCAGGCCCCTCAGAACTAGTGCATGTGCTCTGTTCTCTTCCTCACCTGAGCGTGACCACACAACTGCTTTGATTGCTTGCCTGAAAATTATTCTGTAGGGACCAGAAAAAACTCCAGTACTATCTTCTGTAAATGAACTGCCTAACTTTGTCATGAGTAGACAGAAATTTGAATAGCAATTAAATTTCTGAGGCTAAAGCCCTCTTTACCTTGTTTTACCCTCTATTAAAAGCTTCAGGAGGCCGGGCGCGGTGGCTCACGCCTGTAATCCTAGCACTCTCTGGGAGGCCGAGGCAGGAGGATTGCTTGAGCTCAGGAGTTCGAGACCAGCCTGAGCAAGAGTGAGACCCCGTCTCTACCAAAAATAGAAAGAAATTAATTGGACAGCTAAAAATATATAGAAAAAAATAATTAGCCGGGCATGGTGACGCATGCCTGTAGTCCCAGCTACTGGGGAGGCTGAGGAAGAAGGATCGCTTGAGCCCAGGAGTCTGAGGTTGTTGTGAGCTAGGCTGACGCCACGGCACTCATTCTAGCCCGGGCAACAAAGTGAGACTCTGTCTCAAAAAAAAAAAAAAAAAAATATGACTTGGTTCCAGAGACTAGCTTTTCTTGTTGTCCTTTTCAGCAGGAGATATCTGTTTCTGTGCTTGAGAGCTCTGCCCTTTCTTAGTAATCCTCTGTCTTCGCTTCTATTGCACTCATCACTGTCAATTCGTTTGGTCTTTTTTTCTCTACTATGGATTGATTGATAAAGTGAGTGACCCAATCATTCATTCAATACATGTATTAAGACAATGTCAAAATTGCTCGAGATAGTCAACTGTGAACAAGATGAACCCAATCCATGCTCTGAGAACTTACAGTTTTAATGAATTTCTGCTAATTTATTTTTTATTTTTTGTAGAGACAGAGTCTCACTGTTTTGCTCAGACTGGTCTCAAACTCCTGTCCTCAAGTGATCCTTCTCCTTCTGTCTCTCAAAGTGCTGGGATTACAGATGTGAGCCAGCAAGCCTGGCCAAATTTCTGCTTTTATATTGTTCTATTTTCCACAGCATCTATTGCTTTATGAATTCTGCTTGTTGATTTCTCTCAGTGGGCCTCTCTGCTTCCGTAACTCCTACCTGCATTCCCGTATTGGCCATGTTTCTATTTTCTGTATTTTATGATGTTTTGTCATCTTGGAGCCTTGCTAATCCTGGAGAGTCTGCCCCTCCCACAGTTAGCTAATTCCTATAGATAGCAAATGACTTTCCTGTGAGTGCTATTTTTGTATGGAAATCAGTGAATCCAGAGCCCATACCCACCAGTTGCCTCCTTTATGGAGCTCCCACAGGTTGAGCCATCATTCTCCTCCCCTACCAGTATCCCAGGGCCAGGTTCCAGGCAACCAGGAACAGTCCCTACACCCTAGAGCCCACTGGAAACTATCCAGACTAACCAGGCCAAAGTCTGCCTACCCTGCCTTACCTGTTCCTTCCCACAAAAAACACAGTAAAGGCGTTGGTCCATGCTTTTCCCTGCCCCTTCATTCCCTGACTGACCCTGGTGCTTCCCCATAGGGATGTGTGAGTATAAACTTCTTTATGATGGTCGTTTCTGTGTCTGCATGTCTCATCATATCCAATTAAAACAAATTCAAGATACATTTTAGCACAATTCCACACCATATGTCTGACATTCAAAAATCTAGCAAAACTGTTCCTATAATTGGGATGATCAGGTCATGAATTACAAATTGTAATTATAAAAAAACCTGTCTGAAGAGGGCTGTGGTCATGGTTTGTATTTTGCTGATGGTCAGAAAGAGTGTAATTGACAGATATCTTGTCCGAATTGTTCAGTACGTCCTTCCTTCTGCCCCACTCTGTATGATTTTCTCCTCTATATAGACTGATTTACCCACCTTTATCTTCTACAGTGATTTAGAAGTTAAGCCATTCTATTTTAAATTCTACTTTAAGTCAATAAAAATTTCAAAACATTATGTAATTATCAAATATAAAAACAAAATAACTTTGAATTATTTAAAAAAAAATTTTTTTTTTTCATGGAGACAGGTTCTCCCTATGTTGCTCAGACTGGTCTTGAACTCTTGACCTCAAGCAATCCTCCCACCTTGATCTCCCAAAGTGCTGGAATTATAGGCATGAGCCACCGCACCTGGCCATAAATTATTTTTTTAATGGAAGATTGAAACCTAGGTTTTATTTTATTTTTTTCTAGCATTTAGAATTGCAAAGGAGAAGACAAATACCCTTTCTTGCTGTTTTATGTAATTTCATTTTTTAGAGCTTTTTAAGAATTTTTCTTTACTTTTGAGCTTCAAAAAGTCACCATGATATATTTATTAATTTTTCCTGAAACATTCAATTCTGGGATTAAATAATTTTTTAGATTGGGAAGCTTGTCCTTTAGGTATCGTTGCCTTTGCTTACTTTATTTTCTTTTGTCCTTTAGAATTTTTTCTTATTCACATGTTTGAAAGGTTAGAAATATGACTTCCTTCTGTATTCATTATCATATCTTCTATCATTTTAAACTCTTTATCTCTTTTCGTTTTTAAAAAGTCTTGTATTTTGTATCATTAATTTGATTTGCTCAACTGTGAGCTTCAGGCTGGGGACTATGTCTAATTCATATTGTATAGCAAGTGCTCTCCTCTTCTGCTGAACATTTTAAAATAGGTTCCATATTGGTTTTTCCCCTGATAATCCAAACCTCAACACAGAGATATCTGGCTTTTGTAATTCACTGAGGTTCTGGCAGAAACCCTTTTACTCATCTTTGAAGGTGGAGGCTACTATATAGAGAGCTTAGTAAAGTTCCTGGTATGTTTGAGATTCTATGTCTGTCCTTGAGGCAGAGAAGAAATTGCCCAAGGATTTTAAGGCTGACTGTCAGGAAAGGGGTTTGTTTGTGGCGCGTGCGTGTGTGTGTGTGTGTGTGTGTGTGTGTGTGTTGAGGGTGGGAGGAATGTAGTAGAGAACTTATAAGGGACATCAGAATTCTGAGAACAAGAATGTTAGAGAAATGTTCATTATTAAGATTGACAAGTTTTCCCAACTATTACAGACAGGTGGATAAAACACATCCATCATCTTATATGTTCATATCTCTTTGTACTGAGTGTATCACCAATTTTAGTTACATCTTTTAACCATATCAACTAATTAATGAATTCTCACAATCACAGAGGAATTAGGACAAACGTAAGTGAGAACTGTCTGTCATAAAACAAGTGTGTTAGCCCTGGCAGGACTCCAGTGAAGGTTGCTTGTGTTCCGTGAACACCTTTATATATCCCTTTTATATTTTGTAAACCAGCAAAAATGACCGTGTATACTAACATGACCTAAAGGTATTTGCACATCTTTTTCAATGTGTAACTAATGGCCAATCTAGAATGTAAAAAAATAAGATATATACGATAAAATATATATGATAACACTTTGCTTGCTTTGTATCCTATATTTTATGAATTTAGATCTACTTAGAAAATGTCTAGGTAGCCAAAGACTATTTTAATTTAATGAAATTATTTTAACATTAGCGTAAGGTCTCAAAGTCAGCCAGGGATTTTGGAAACTGACCTTAAAGAGAAACACAATCCATGTTGATCTTAACAGTTCATCAGAGAAATATGATATTTAAAATTGTATATAGATAGTGTAAGTAGAGGTACTAGGTCTATGCGATTTGTGCTACTGCCTGAAGCTCACAAGAGCAAATTTTTTCAAAGCATGATTGAGCCATAATTTTATAAATTAAAGATTTGATGGAAGTGAAATTAGTTTAAGAAATCTAAGAAGTTAGAATTAATTAGATTGTTCAGGAGAAAATAATATTATGCTAACATTTTTCACACTGTGATAAAATCAGGGGAAAGACATATAGCTATTTTTAAAGCCAAATTACCAACAATCTAATTTGTCCAAGGATTCACCTTGATAGAAATATAACCTAAACTTTTTCTTATATAATTTTCTGTATTTATATACAAAATATTAAAACTTTGTGATTTTTGCCTAGGAGTACTGTTCTCTTAGATTTCCACCTCCCCCCACTATTTCGCAGCCTGATAACCACTTGTATTTCTCTGCCTCTTGAGACTTTGCATCCAAGGCCATTAATTTAATTTATAGTTAAACTCCTCCTCCTCCTCATACTGTTATGGTCCAGAGTGTGAGAAAAAGACAACCTAAGACCGAAACTGAGCCAAATTGTGAGTCTTTATTAGCTGGCCAGCGACTACCCTCTGCACAGCCATGAGGCAGCTGCGCAGAGAGCAGCCCCAAGCCAGGAGAGACGCTCTGTTAAAGGCAAAATCCACATACTGTAAAGTCATCTATTTGCGCAAGCAGGGTTCCAGAAGCCTAGATCAGCATTAGTCATCATTAATCTTAGTCAAAAATACATTTAACATCCTGTCCTAAGTCAGGGTACATTTTACTCCCCGATATCTGGGTGCATGGGGCACCCCTGGGCGTTTCAGTGCTCCAGGACCTTCGGCCCTGTGGGTTAGCTGTTACTTTATCTTGTTGACACTTGCAGCTGTGTGAAACGTAGCCACCTCCCCCTTTTCCCCTTTATTCTTTGCTTAAGCATACTGACAGAAGCGAGAGAGCAGGTTATTTCCCATAGACCTTAACAATACTTCTTATTCTTCTTTCATTGAATTATGGCTTTAGCAAGGCTCTGAAGCTTTTATAAATGGTCAGCACATTTAAAACATTGGGGTATAAATTTTTCTCTTCTCTTCCTAAAGATTATTGAATTTCTTATTAGTCTCTATAAGTTAATCAGAACAGGAGTTCCTTTACATTTAAATGACTTTATAATTAAATTTAAAAATTTCCTTCAGAAATAGACAAAATAGAACCATTTGTTTAGCAAATGTTTCATGCTCAGTAGCAGAATTTTATCAAATCTCTGGGTAGGGAAGAGAGCTCTGGGAGAGTTTTAAATTGTTTTTCTTTGTATTTTATTATGTCTTTTTTGGGGAAAGAATTGTCTAGACATGGTCAACTTATGGATTCTCCTGTAAGATTTGTAATATTTTGTTGCAGTTCACACAAAGCTCTCCCTCACATCTTCACTTGGCTTATTTGCGTATATTTACATAAGACTTGCTTACTTCTTTTCCAAGAAGGAACAAAAAATTCATGTACTTTGAATCCTTCAGTTTCTTCAGAAAGCCAGGAAGCTCCAGACAAGCCAGAAGCAGTTATTCTGACTCCAATGACATTCAGGCCTGTCATACAATTGTAATACAAACCAAGCAAAGCTCTTTCAGAAACCACAACTCTCTATTTTATAATCCATGCAAAACTGATTTCAACTTTTGCATACATTTTCTTCCTTTTGAGGGTAGATCTGTTTGAATTGGATATCTCTATAGTGTGCACAAATGATAGCTTTCTAGAATCAGTTAACCTTGAAAAGTTTCCCAAAATATATAGAGACAGAGAATGAGAGGGAGAGTCAGTCAAAGGTACAGAAAGTGCTACCATTATAAACAGACTATTATAAAAGACAAATGGCCCGCGAATGAATCACACTTCTCTGTGTCTATACCCTTGTGTAATCATCTTCACATCAACTCTGGGCTTGGCCAGTGACTTGCTCCAGCCAAAAAATGATATCAGCAGAGGCTTGATAAGCATTTGTGCACTGAGGCTTGCTCTCTTAGAATACTTTCACCCCCATATGAAGAAGCCAGCATATGAAAGACATCATGGAGGGAGACCCAGCTGGCCTAGCTGGCCAAGCCATCCCAGCTGAGACTTCAGACATGTGAGAGAAATTGTCTTATATCATCCAGCCCCAACTGAACTCCCAGATGACTGCAATTGCATGAGTGAGCCTTGGTCAGATCAGTGGAAGAACCTCAATAGAAATTTGGAGAAATAATAAATTGTGGCTGTTTCAAACTACTAAATATGGGGTGGTTTGTTACACAATAATAGATAATATATCTTTATCTTCTAAGGAAGAGAAAAGCCTTTTTCCCCCTTTAAATACAAAGATCTGCAAAGAACTGATTAAAACAAATATTTGTTGAGTGATTACTATGTGCTGGGCACCATGCCCAGGGTTAGGGATTTAAAGATAAAGATAAATAAAGCAGATAAATAGAGCACATAAATAGAGCAGAGTGTAGCTGTATCTTTCCCAGGAACTTAGTGTACTAGAACGGACAAGCAAGAAACTGTTCATTGATATGAAAGATATTAATCACAACTACCACAACCATCTCCAAACAAGAATAATGAAGGATTGCTATTATTATTATTTCCATTTTTCAGATCAGGAAACTGGAGGCAGAGATATTAGAAAGTTTAGTAACTTGCCCAAGTTATGAGATGGAAGAACTGACTTATGAACACGAGCAATCTGGCTCCAAACCCAAGTGCTTAAATGAATATTACCCATGGGTAATATAATCTTAGTTTTTCTGAAGTAAACAAGTGATATTATATATAACACATTTAAAACTGGTTTTAGGCCAGGCGCGGTGGCTCACGCCTGTAATCCTAGCACTCTGGGAGGTCGAGGTGGGCGAATTGTTTGAGCTCAGGAGTTCGAGACCAGCCTGAGCAAGAGCGAGACTCCGTCTCTACTAAAAATAGAAAGAAATTAGCTGGACAACTAAAAATATATAGAAAAAGTTAGCCGGACATGGTGGCTCATGCCTGTAGTCCCAGCTACTTGGGAGGCTGAGGCAGAAGGATTGCTTGAGCCCAGGAGTTTGAGGTTGCTGTGAGCTAGGCTGACGCCACCGCACTCTAGCCTGGGCAACAGAGTGAGATTCTGTCTTAAAAAGAAAAAAAAACTGGTTTTAGCCAATTTCAGGAGCTTGGAGGAAACAAAAATGATAGTCATTTTGAAATGAGATTTGAAAAGGTGCAGTTACTAAAATGGCCAGCAGAGGGTGAAGGGAGGCAACATTTGTAATGTGCTGCTACATTACAATGAAGTAAACTGCATGGTATTGGGAATCTCTAGAGTCCTCTCTTGTTCTAACATTCTATGATGATCCTTGCTTGAATTTCTTTAGTTCAACTTTATGTAAAACACAAGCAAAAAAAGAGATAGTCCTTTCTGAAATATATATAGCTGAGATGATTCTTATCTCATTTGACAGGGATTTATTTCAATATTTATTGAATGTTTGTTGAGAATATCTCTAAAGAAGTGTTAGATGATTCATATCCTTAAAGAACTCAGGGTCTCACTGAAGAGGCAAGGTAAATAAAAATTTAAATGATATAAACATCATATGAACAAAGTTTTAGAGGAGTTCAGAGACCAGGAGAAATTAATGGGGCTGAAAAGGAAGGGAATTCTTGGAAAAGGTAGCCTTGTTCCACTATGAAGGATGGGCAGTATGTGCATAGAAACGGAAAGATTGGTATCTCTTAAATTTCCCAAGCATTTATGGGGTGTCTTCAATGAACAAGGTGCCATCCCAGGCACTGCAGAGAAAATAAGAATGGGTGATACAGTCTCTAGATACCCAGCAGTAACAATATAAGGCAGGATATGGTGGACAAATAACAAGGTGCTCTACCAGAGGCCCCAAAAGTTAACAAAATGATATGTGCTTCTCATTCTAAAGGGAACTACCAGACTGTTCATGTCGAATGTTCAAAGGTCATCGTCCTAAACTAGCTCTGCCAGCTATAGTGGTTCACCTACCTCCAGCCTACATAAAAAGTTGAGGTTGAAGAGGAAGAGATTTCTTTGGTAGGGAATTGACAGAATGCCCGCCTTAGCTACCACACTTGGATGGAGAAGGACAGGATGTATTCCTCGATGGTAGAAATCCCCTAAATAGACACAAATGGAAACTTCTAGGCACTGCAGAGCATACTCAGAGAAGAGGTTGCCCCAGTGCTGGTACAGGAGGAATTTCAGGGCCTGGAGAATATGGCCTTCTGCATAGCAGACTTACCATCTTCCCTTGGTGGTCTAAGTTATTTCTGGGAATCTATGTAGCTGGGGGCAGGAAAGACAGTGAGTCCACATTCTTCTCTGACCTGGAAAATTGCCAATTTGCCAATTCCACTTAACTTCGGATGGGCTCTTGTGGGATATCCTTAAAGCATGGGGAGCTGCATCTACTGACCTCTTCTATTTTATTTTTATCAAAAGCAGTTTATTTACTGCTTTGGAAGTAAACATAAGTAAAAGCAGGCTTGTATAAAGATCAAGTTGTCTTTTCATCTGTCCTTGAACTTGGACCAGACAGCCCAGTAATAATAGTAATGAGAAAAGACAGAATAGGTAGACACACACAGTGCCTTCTGTCAAGGAGCAGCTTTTCCAGAGGGCTCCTTGGAAAGCTTAATGCATGTCTCCAGGAGCTGGAGTGTCTTACCAGTGAATATTCTGAAGGTGAGATGCTGTGGCTGGAACTGCCCTGTCTGGTGACAGAACTCATAGGTGCTTGCTTTGGGACTGGGCTGTACATTCTCCCACGGCAGGTTGAAGGTGCATGTTTTTGAGATTTGACAAGGACCCTGTGGAAATGATTCTAACTAAGTGTACTGTCTGAAGGACATGAACAGAGGGGTGGATTCCAGAAATCCAGTAGCCAGACAGAAAAGAGGCAGACAAGACAACAGCATGCGGTTCATGAGAAACCGGCAAAGGTACCCTACTGAGCCAGCAAGTATACTACTGCCACCTAGAGGGCACTGCAGGTAGATTACAGCAGTACCTGTCATAAAAGCAGTGCCCAACACCTACCCTCCCATCCTCCGAGAAATGGTGACTAGCAAATTAGGAATGGAGCCAGGAAGAGAAAAGAAGCTGATTTAACCTCCTCCCTGTATGGGCCAGGGGATAGAAGAAATTTAAATCTGAATGGATTTGAATTTGAAATTATATTCAGTAGAGCTATACCTTATGCTTTCTAATTTGTTTTTCCTTCTCTAATGGTGTCGTATGGTCCTTGGTTTGTTTTCTTAGTTTTGCATTCTCCCTTTTCATCTTTGATATTGCTTTACATTTTATTTCTTTAAAAATTGATTTTATGTTCTCATTAATTTATATATCATGAAGCACTGGCAGGATTTGGGGGTTTGTGGGGGGGGGGTGATTTCTGCTTACTTCCAGAATGATTTCTTCATCTGTATTCATCTTTCTCATATATATTTATTTTTGCTAATAATATGTTTTCAAAGTTGTGTCCTTTCATTTTATCTTTTTTAATACAGAAACTTTGTCTATACTTTTTTTTTGTTCTGCTATAGTGTGAGTGAATTCCACTTGGTTTATCTATTACCTCAGGTTCAAGAAGAAGAAAACTGTGGCTATGTACACATGGAAGGGGACCTGCACTCTGCCATCTCCTGGGATTTTAGTAAATGTTTTCTGTGCTGAATTCCATGTATTGGGATTTATCTTCATCACACTCAGAAATATCGGTGGACTTTGGATTATTCCTTCTGATCATCACAGAGCCCCTGTTCCTTTATTTCCTTTAAAGAATTTAATCTAGATTTTGTTTTGTTTTGTTTGTTGGGTTATCCACTTCAACGTCATTAGTGTTTTTTTATCTTCCTCTTTTCACATCCACCCATTCTTCCCGAATAGCAATTTCTCTTTCCTAACCCCCTACTCTCCTCCTCTAGGGAAAAGATAAACAATAAATGGAGATTTTTATCCCTGTATCAATAATATATGTGTAGGTTACTTCCCTTCAGGCATTAAGCATGCTTCTTCTCTACTTTCTCTCCCTCAGAGACTTTTGTCCTAATTATTTTCTCTTTTTTTTTCTTTCTGCTAAATTATTATTTATTATTGGAGATAATTAACTTTGGGTATTTATGATTGTTCTGTATCCTTTCCCAGCTGTAAGATACCAAAATGGAGAGTCCTAATAGCTCCCTTTTCTGCTAAGACATGAAAGTAGTTGGGATAGGATTTTTCCTTCCTTGGAAAATTTGTTGTCTCCTCTAAGGGCTACTCAGTCTTGTCTAAATCTGTCAGTCTCATGTTGCAAGATAGGGGTGGATGGCTAGATTTTTCAGAATTTTGTTTGCTTACCTTCCCTACAGAGTGCTTGTTTGGAGAATGATGTTAAGAGGCTTGCCATACTATTCTGAACTTTGTTCTGCAAATTCTTGGAAACTTTTGTGTCTTTCTTTGATGGCCACCAATTTTTGAAGGTTATGTATGATACGACCCTTTCCCTTGTTTGAATGCTATTGATATGTTAAATACTTTTGCTGCTTTAACTTTTTTCCCATTTGCTATTCATATAACTAAGTTACGTAGGAGGGAGATTTTTAGATTTAGCTGAACTCCAGTGTCTAAACCTTGAACTCTCTTATTCCCATTTGTCAGATGTAGAAATTAAAGGTCATAATGTTTAAGTGATTTGCTTGAAACATAGCTTACTGAAGAAAGGGACAGGGCAGACCTATGATTTGAATCTAGACCTGTCTTTTATCCTGTAATCAATATTCTATTCTGTAATCAATGGGAAGTAGGCAGGATTTTTAAATAGGTGACTGATGAAATGAAACATTTATTTTAGGTTGAGGAGCTGGCATTTGGTCTGATAGAAATATGTGAAATGAATTTGCTGAGAGGGAACTATGAAAGCAATGAAACAAGTTAGGAAGATTTTATAAAATCAGATATGAAGCAATGTGGACCTGAGGCAGAAGGGCACTTTTTTCATATCTTAAACTTTTGAATTTGTTAATCAGGGTCAGAGTCTTTTTCCTCATAGGTTTATAAGGTACTATCAATATGCCTATGACATATTCAAATTTGTAAGAATTTTGTGTTAAAGTCGGGAAGCTTTGGGTTAGGAAACAGGCAAAGGCTAGTGTCTAGTCATTTCTTTGGCTACGTACTAGCTGTGAGGCTTACATCAAATAATTTTAACTTGCTGGGCCTCAGTTTTCTTATGTTTAAACTGGGAAAGTTGAATTAGATAGACTATATGTTTCCTTTCAACTCACAGTAAACACTCAAGAAGAGTTGAATTATGTTCTGAAAGAAGAGTTTCCTTCTCTGTGCCAATGGGAAAACTTGTTAGAATCTGCCAAATGGAGAGGAAGATATTTAAACCCAACAACTCTTCAATTAAAAAATATTTACTAAATATCTATTATATGTTAATTTCCTTTATTTTTTATAACTTGACATTCAGGAGCTCCCTAACCTGATCCCAAAGCACCTTTAGGTCCTATCCCCTGCGCTCTAGTCAGTGTGTTACTTATCACTGAACTAGGAGCTAAGTTCTTATTATAATGACTAAGACAATATATCAACCCAGTGTTCAATGGGGAGACAGACACCCACACAGATTACCAAGATACAATGTAAATGAAATAAATCCTAATGATAAAGATCCAAACAACATGCTACGGCAATGCACAAATGGTGCCGTTACTTCTCAGCAAGAGATTAGGATGAGTACCATTTATGATTCAAAGGATGACTAGGACTTTAAAAGGTGGAGATGAGAAGTGAAAAAACAATGTGAACAAAAGCAAAAACATATGAACATATGTGACATATTTAAGAAATTGTGAAGAGTCTAGTGTGGCTGGAACATAAGAATATTGAGGGCAGAGATTAGAAGAGAGGAAGCTGGGAAAGTGAACTGAGGCCGGATAGTGGAGAACTTTGTGTGACATAGAGAGCTTGTGCTATGTTATATAAGCTGTTAGAGTAGAAGAATAATATACTTTGCTCTCTGTAATAGAAAGATTACTAAAGCATCAATGTGAAGATGGATTAGAGAGATGAAAGAATGGAGGCAGGGAGACCAATTAGTTTTCAAGGAGAAGAAATGAAAAGAAGAAAAATTAACAGTGGAGTTGCTAGTTAACAGAGAAAAGAGGCCAGGCTGATGAAGAATAAGCCCATGGAAGCGGAAAAGAATTGGCTAAAAAAGCCAGGCCGAGGGGATGGACATGGAAAACAAAGCAAATGGAATTCATTAAAAACATATATTTGGATTATTTTCTTCCAGTCCCCTCTGTACATGACTGGAGGGTAAAGGGGAAGAGTGACACAAGAGGAGGCTGGAAATAGTCAGAAGTCAGATCATTCCCATGTAGGCATGTTGGGGATTTGGAATGTTTTTCTACAAGCAATGGAACCCCATTGCAGGAATATTAGCAGGAAGGCGAGAGGGGCAGCCTTTCCCCTTCCTCATATTCCTCTGACTTCTGGCTTGATTCCATAATAGATTGCTTCTTCTTGTTTCTTGTCAATCTCTTCAACTCTTGTGCCTTGTTGTCCTTCTCTGAAATCCTTCCTGCAAAACACACACCTGGGTCAATCCAAACACCAACGTTCTCTGGTTCTATGCATTGACTGAGTAAAATAAAATAATTCCCAGCCTGATTATATGATAAATCAATCCATTGCCTGAACATCATCTTGATCTTAACAGTGACCAGGATTCTTTCACTGTTTCCTTAATTATTCCTTTCCCCTGTTATCCACAGTAGGCATATAAAATCATTTCTATTCTTCTTAGATGTTCTTGCCCACAATCTACTCCCTCAAACTCAGTGGATAACATCATATCCTACTTCAAAGAGAAAGCAGAAGGCATTAGACAGAAACTATCTCAACTTCTTGCCACCGTATCTGCAAGGTTACCTGCACCTGTATCCATCTGTATCAGCTAGCAAAGTGACTGCAAATGTCGCAAAGTACAACAACAGTTTAAACTACGGAAGTTTAAGTTTTCTCATAGAAGAAGATTGGGGTCAAAGACTAGGGGGAATGATAAAGATTTAGGATAGTTATTGGGAACTACCAGAAATAGACAGGAGTACCAGAAAATAAATAACTAAGAGGCCCAGCATCACTGATAAATAGCCCAGCTATCACTGGCCCATAATAGGAGCTCAATAAGTAATTGCTGCTGCTATTATTTTTTAGTATGGGAGTTGTTCAAAGCCACAAAGTATATCATTAGACAAGTTGCGACCAGAACTCCGATTCCCTGATTCAGTGTGCTTTGGTAACCCTAATGAAGATAGTATTTTCGGCCTGCGACACCAATGAATATTTAATTCCTCATAAACTCTTTGCCCTGTGACTCCTTATACATTTAATTAGTGGCATTCATTACTTCTGGGAAGGCATAATCCACCTAGAGAAAAGGGACATTTCCTCAGTTTTGAATCTCAAAGCCAATTTTCTTGAGCCCTATTGTGAGATAATTATCTTGAAAACCAGGATTTTTGAAGGGGACAAGAGGTTTCTGGCTTCTAACTTCCAAAAATGGCCCTTTACAAATCAAAAGGAAAGTTTAGTTCTTTGGAAATAGAGTTTTACAATGAGTCATAAGGAATAAAGCATGGAGCATGTAATCCAAGAGAAGTCCCATCATATGAAAAGTAGACAGTTTTGGAGGAGGAATTAAGGGGTGTGTGTGAGAGACAAGTGAGAAAGAGATGATACAGTATTCTTTACTCACAGTGCAACTAAGTGGGTTCATAGTTTCGGGGGGAATTTGGAAACATCAGTAGCTGAGAGGTTCAAAGCCTCTCAGAGAAGCCCTGTGCCAATGTGATGTGGCCACAGTAGCATAAAACTAGTGGCATGCCATGGTAGGCAGAACAGTAGCTAGTGCCCTTGGTTGGTGCGTGTTGTGGAAGGGCTCCTGGGTGAGGATGAAGAGATCTAAAGGATAATTAAGAAATAAGCATTAATATACTTGCCAGAAGTCACAGCAGAGTAGGTATCAGTAGAGGTCTCTGCTCAAAGGAACATCACAGTGGTGGCTGTGAGTGGGCAACTCAAAGTTGAGGTCCAGAGAGAAGACATTGTAAGTCTCAGGAGCAGCAGCAGCAGTGAGGATCAGTGTAGGCCGCCTGGTCAGCAAGAGAAGATGTCTGAGCTTCCTGGGAGCAATCACTTTGCATGAGAGGGAAGAAACCGTGGGAGATTGAGCGTTAATGTCCTAAGAAACTTGAGTTTAGCCTAAATAAACTATATGAAATTTAATTGAGAAAATCTGAGTTTTTCACCTTTTCCATCAATTTCTTCAGCTTGTATTTTGAGAATTTTTAAACCAACAAAATAAATTGAAATATTTTTACATAAACATCCCCGTGTCTTTTACCATTCATCCACTTTTAACATTTTGCCTCATTTGATCTACTTACCTACCGACCTACTTATCTGTCATCTATTAATTTTTTGCCTATCCATTTGAAAGCAAGTTGCAGACATCTTGGCATTCAGGTCTAAATATAGATTGAACCATGTGAAAGTTTTGATATTTAGCATTTTTGTATGTTCAACCTAATACCTCGGTAGACTTCTCCTAAGAATAAGGACATTCTCCTACAAATCCAAATACTACCAACTCACCAAGGACAATTCATATTATTATAATTCAATAATATCCAATATACAGTCCATATTTGACTTTTTTAAGTTGTCCAAAATGTCTTTTATAGATAGTTCACCTTCTCTAATTTAATCTAGCATCCAGTAGATTCATGCATTGATTGTATTTGGTATTTATATCTCTTTAGTTTCTAGAATAATCCCCTTGTCTATTTTCATGACATTGACTTTTTTTTTCCATTAGAAAAGTCCAGATCAGTTGTCTTATACAATTTTACATTTTGGATTCGTCTGATTTATTTCCTCATGATTAGATTTGGGATAAACATTTTTGGCAAGAATACTACACAGGTGATATTGTGTATTTCTTGTCACATCAGGAAGCACACGAAACATTGTTCAACTCTCAGTGATGCTAAGTTTGATGACTTAGTTGATTAAGATGGTGAGTACACAAACTTTCCATTGTAAAGGTACATCATTCCCTTTTAAATTAATTACTAATATATAGGGTAATATTTTGAGACCATATGAAGATCATGTTCCCAGAAACTTTTTATGCAATGATTTTAGCATCCATTGATGTTCTCAGTTGTTACATTGGGTATTGCAAAATGATGATTTTCAATTCAGTCATATTAACTCATATTCTTCTAAAATATACTTCACATTTTCTCTCTTTTGAATACCACTATGGACTCATACATTTTATTTTTTCATTCAGTGTTTTAAGATTCAAATTTTCATATGTTTGATCAGTGGGCAACTAATCATGTTTGTCCTTTTAACATGATCTCATTTGTCTTTGAGCTCTTCCTTGTTTTCTGGCACATCAAAATGTTCCAGGTTTACCTCGTACTTTGCCCTACTGCAGACCTGGAGTCATTTTTCTAAGGATCCCTGTTTCTTTTTAGTGGACAATGGTATTTAGAAACCAAGATCTGGATACCAGTTGTGCTCATTGCTGTGGAGTACGTTGTTTTTAGGTCCTTGAGTTACTTTTAATTTGAAAGTTTCAGTGTCACTCCCCAACTCGATGAGGGGCTCCAGAGCACATCTGAAGCTTGGTGTACAAATTTAACTCTCACCCAACCTTATATTAATAGCCATATAATTAATTTATTAGGCTTATTCCAATTACCCATACAAGAACCAGAGTGATACTTTAAAATGTAAATGATATCATTCCATTTACCCTTAAAATCATTCTGTCCTAAACCACAGCCTACATTGGTCTTCATTAAGTTCCTCTCATGTAGCAGTCTCTGAAGATGGTCAAATTTTAAAAATTTTATCCTTTGAAACTTTCAGATTTTTATGTACATCTTATAATGTACACAATATATTAATACAATAGTATACACAATGTAGAAATAACCAAATAAATATGGTTGCAGGTATGTGAGCAATGTTTTAAAATATTTTAAATTTTTTATTGAAGAGACACCTGATCAGTTTGGCATTTGGAAACAACTACTCTAATCCTGAATTTCCTACCTGGGCCTTTCAGCACACTGTTTTTCCTGTCTGGAGCAATCTTTTTCTCACTTTTTGCCTGGCTTATTCCTATCTGTCCTTCATTTCTTTTTTTAAACATCACTTTCTTAGAGGAGTCTTCCTTGACATTCTTAGTCTAAAAATTATGCTGTATAATTATGCTTTGTCCCATGGCTCTATGTTCTTTTTCTTCCCACATAACTTGTAATAATTTATACTTATCTATCTATTTGGTTAACTCTGTCTCTCTTATAAAACTGTAAATACTATGAATGCACAAACCTTGCTGTTTTATTTCTCCATTGTATAACCAATCACCTGTAAGAATGACTGGCATATAATTTTACTCAATGCATATTTGTTGAGTCAATGATGGATAGTTGATGAATAAATAGAAATAGAAAAGAAGAGGAAATAATAGAAAATACAATTTGGCCCATTGTCGAAAATATCTCAGAAACATTTAGTCATTTATTTTGTATACCATTTATTTTTCGTGCAAATTGCTTGCTCCCATTTGAAAGAATTAGTTTGCAAACTGAGTCAAGGAACAAAATTATAAACAAAAATTATAATGGGACAACTTGAGAACATTTTGGGGGTAAATTGATTAATTGGAAGCTAGCAGAGATCAGACTGGGCACTCTGTCCTTGAGCAGGCCAACTGGAGCATCAAAAAAACAATGTTAGTTGTTTGTATATTTTCCAGAAAATCTTGAGAGTTTAGCTGTGAATCATACAGAACTATTTCTATGTAATGTCTGAAGTGCCTTTCTGTCCATACTCTGTCTTACTCAGCCCAGGTCTGTGCCATTTCCCTCAGTGAAATTTCTGGGTAACAGGATCAGAGATTTAGCTTTAGAGTTTCTTGGCCCTCTCAAATGCTTTCTTTTGGGTTTCTGTGGATCGAACTGCAATAAGCATACATTTCACTGTAAAATGTGCCCTGTTAATTAACTCTCTCTAGAAGGATGTAATTCTAGAGGTTAGATGACAGTTGGTAAATTAAACTTGGTAAAATTAAATAAATTTTTCCTC
Organism: Avahi laniger; assembly: GCA_963575035.1. Classification (NCBI taxonomy): domain Eukaryota; kingdom Metazoa; phylum Chordata; class Mammalia; order Primates; family Indriidae; genus Avahi; species Avahi laniger. The sequence goes on along the minus strand of CAUYSK010003746.1, from coordinate 17,088 downwards.
TGCAAAGATTCAGCATGTTATTTTCAATTGCTAGTAGTGATGGTAGTGTTATGGGTACTCTAAAAGTGGTAAAATGTTGGTGCAGGGTGTGGGGGTTGGGGGGGCAGTCTCTTTGTGAAGATTTTATCTAAGAAACTCAGAATTTACATTTAATCCCTTTAATGATGTCTCTGAATTTCATGTCTTTCTGTACAATTCAAACATGCATACATGAAATTGCTTCCTAAGATAAGGGTCATCAATGGGGTAATCAGAGCTAAAGACTCTAACAGGCTTTCACCCTAAAACCCTCCATTTAATTCAGGTGAAATTTTATTGTAATGAATACCTGGGTCAGCCTGGTTGTCAGTGAGAAAGGGAAGAGGTGTTATTTAAGTCTCATGTGTCCATAGTAGTATGTGGGATGGAGTAGGAAGCCAATCTCAGTTTCTCCACCCGCTTCACATGTTGATTTTGAGTATATAAGTACCACAAGGGATTGAAAGGTACCAGTTGGCTGATCTCATTTTCTTCCCATCAGTCTTTCTATTGTTACCTCTCTAGTCACAGAATTGTAGAGTCCCTTAAAACCTCAGCTAAGGTGAGCATTATGGATATTTTGTATGTAAAATTTTAAAATCTGAGGTGATTTTTCAATAATGAAGCAAGTGTGGAGTCTTGTGACATCCATTGTTATTATAACGTGATTAAAATCACTGGGACTTTTGTTTTCCCGTTTTATTTTCTCTGAACTACAGTAGTTAATTATGGATAGGCATTCAATATAAAATATTTCAGTCAAAAATACTCTTCTGAGGGTTATATTTTTCAACCTTTTTGCTGCAATGGCATTAACATACAGTTAATGACAATCGTGTTTTGTGTAGTATGAATTATATTTTCATTTTGGTCTTTGGTATAATTTGTATGACAAGTTTATTTTCCCTGTTAAGCTCACTTAATACTTTCACACAGGAAAATGTATTCCTTTCCCCATTCTGACTGTCTCTTACTCTATAGGTAGTCTTGACAGGGCTAGAATAATCTAAGAAGAATGATTACACTACATATTACTAAAGTTACCATTATAGTACTGTGGCTATTTTTCAAAAGGGCTCATTCAGAACTTTTTTAGAAAGGAAATAGAGATAAGGCCAATTTTGTCCTTATTACCACCATCATCAAAACTTTGTCATCACCATCAAGTAAAATATGTAAGTAGCTTTGTGCCCAGCAGAATCACATGTGACTTAAAAGTTACTTGATTTGCTGTGATCATTCTCATTGGTGGCTTCAAGAATAGCCAGAAATTTAGAAACACCAATCCCTGAAAATCATTTTTATAAATTTTATTAATTACACTCAAGGCCTTAATAATCTCTAATTCTAAGGACATGAGATGCCATCAGAATCAGAACTCTGCCCAAGGATTTCAGTTCAGTCCCTGCCCTTGGGGACAAAAATCAATTGATGGGATGTAAAAACACACACAGACACATAGTGCATGGACTGTGTACTACTGGCGGATGTGTTCTGTTAGACTGCCATGTTTATCTTTAATGTGTTAATCAATATCACAAAGGATATTTCACCAGAAAATCTGGATTCCTGACACCTCTTGAAAAATCAGAATCTTTCAGCCTGAGGTTTCCATCCCCCCAAGGCATTCTGCGGCTGAGTAGTGATGCATACCTCTCAGAGCCCTGCGGTCCCCACCCCTCACTCAAGTACAATAGCCTTGCACCACACAACCATGTTTCAGTGAATGATGGACTGAATAGACAGCAGTGGTCCCATAAGATTATAATATCATATATTTACTGAACCTTTTCTATGTTTAGATACACAAATACTTACCACTGTGTTATAATTACCTACAGCATTCAGTACAATAACCTGCTGTACAGGTTGTACCCTAAGATCAATAAGCTCTACCATATAGCCTAGGTGTGTTGTAGGCTGTATCATGCAGGTTTGTGTGAGTACATTCTATGATGTTAGTATAGCCATGAAATCACCTAGGGACATCTTTCTCAGAATGTATCCCCATCATTAAGCAACACATAACTGTATATTTACACTGCTCGTGTTGTTTATTCTGACTTACTGATCTCTACAGGCATTCTATATGCAACCCTTAAACAAAACCATACAGTGTGGGTTACATAGGAAACACTGGGCCTGGAAACCCAGGGCCTGGCTAGTTGTAATCTTAATGTCTCTGGGTCTCAGTTTCCTCATCTGTTTATTGCAACTGAATAGACCTCTTTTGATGATCTTCTGTGATTGTTGTGTTCTTAATTGAGATATCCCATGTAAAAACACTTTGAAGTGCTACAAGTATAAAAATATGTTTATGATATTTGTCTTTAAAAAATAGACATAACTAGTCTACTAAAACTTGAGTATCCTCTGTTGAGAATAGTATTGGCACTGTGTAAGGAATAAATGGAAAAAGGGAAACTATCCTGGTCTGAAGCAGAAATTTCTATTTCATATGTTGGTGTCATGGGAAGAGCCAGGTATCTAGTTAGAAGAATTACACTAAAGTCCTAGAAGCTGTGGACAAGTCATCATGCCTTCATGAATCCCATTTCATCATCTATAAAACCTGGAGGGCAGGGTAAGGTGGCTCACGTCTGTAATCCTAGCACTCTGAGAGGCTGAGGCAGGAGAATTACTTGAGGGCAGGAGTTTGAGACTAGACTGAGCAACAAGTGAGCCCCTGGTCTCTACTAAAAATAGAGAAAAGTAGCCAGGTGTGGTGATGCAAACCTGTAGTCCCAGCTACTTGGGAGGCCGAGGCAGGTAGGAGGATCGCTTGAGCCCAGGAGTTGGAGGTTGTAGTGAGCTATGATGACACCACTGCACTCTAGTTTGACGACAGAGTGAAACGGTTTTTTTTAAAAAAAACAAAAACAAAAAAACAAAACCCAAACCCTGGAAAACAAGACCTACCTTCCAACTCATAGCTGTTGTCAGGATCAAATGAAATAAAGTATGTTTATAGTAATTAATAAACTGAAAAACATTATTCTAATATAAGCAATAATTAGTACTTAGTGATAAAATATGAGCACATAAAATAGACTAAGAATATTTACCAAGCCTAATATTTACGCACCTTAAAAATTGAAGACCCGGCAGAGTAGTTTTTAATTAAATGAGAGTCAGTTTTTTGGAAGAGAAAAATCTTTACTAAGTCTCTCATTTCTGGCCATAAGTCTGAGAATGGGCCTATTCTGCTTGTTAAAATAAACTTGCTATTTTTGATGCACACCTTTGTTGTGAGAGGAATTGGGTATTTTACATGTTTTTCAGATTATTTACTTCAATATATTATATTATATGAAGTTAAATTTAGAAAGTCTGGAAAAAATAACTTGTGATGATTTTGTGACCAAATATCTCAGGAGCTGGAAAGAATCTTTGAGATGACAGTGTACAGATCAGAAAACAGAAGTGGAGAGACAGTGAATGAATTGTCCAAATTCTCAGAGCTGTGAAGTTACAGGTCCAGAACTCAAAACCAGGGTTTTTGACTCCAGTGTTCCTTCTGCTGCATCACATTGGTGCTGGGGCACTTCTGGCTAGAGGTATTGAATCAAATCACTGAATGTTTAGCTAATCAGATTGGGTTGGGAACTATTCTTACCTAGAAGGAAAGCGGAAGTGTGAATGATCGCTGGGAATTAGGCTGTGAGTTTTGGTGGATACCCCATTTTGCATCCTTCCCTACCCTACCCTTTAAGCCACCCTTTAAGCCCAGCTGCTCCTTTACATTTTTAGACCAGTCTTAAACAGTCCTGGGAAACCGGCAGGATTTCTTCTCATCCTTATCAGCACGTGAGAGGAGGACAGCTCCTCCAGGAAAATGAAAACTTTCCAAAGGCAAACCCCCAAGCAGAGCGGAAAAATAATTCGGTCACTGGAGCAAAGTTTCCACTGGAGGCCAAGAAATCACGCCTCCACCTCCCAATTCCTCCAACACCGGAGTGCGTGAACTTTCTTTCCTCCTTTCCTGCGGCCCAAGGGAGCTATCCTGAGCCCTCGCTATTAAGAGCTTTAGGGCCAGAACAAAGTGATTTTGCAGGTGTCTGGCAGTGGGCTGCCTCTTCAATTTCTGTGTCCTCTGTCAACCCCCCGTCTCCCCCTCCCCTCTTTCCTTCTCGGTTCGGGAGGGGCAGAGTCAACCACGCGCATCTGGGCTCATCACCCGCCTGGAATTCGGACTCGCCATCGCAGAGGAGGCTGCGGAGGAGAACCGCCCCGAGACCGCGCCTGTCCTCCCGCAGCTGGCCGGAGGGCCCGAGTTCCTGTTGGCCTACGAAGACGGGTGCCTTTCGCGGGCCCATCGTGTCCTGCAGCCCGGGAGGTGGCTTCTGAGGCTCGGAGGCAGGCAGGCCGAACGCGGGTTCATCAGACTCGGGCTGCCTGGCTTTCTCCTCCCTGGCCTCAGACGGCCGCGGTCTCCCCGCTTCCCGCGCAGCTCCCCGCCGCCGCCCACGGCCACCGTTCCCAGTAGCGGCTGCTGGATGACGGCGCCGTCACCGGTTGGATTGGAGCTGGCGGCTCAGACGGGACACCGGGGGTGGGGAGGTGGCGGAGGGAGGGTGCGGGAAAGGAGGAGGTCAGCGCTGGGCGGGCGCTCCAGGGTCCCAGCGCTGCCCCCTCCAGCAGCAGGAGCAGCACAGCAGCATCCACAGCCGCCGCCGCAGCCGCAGCGTCCACAGCAGCGCGAGCGGGGGACTCGCGGCGCTGCGCGGCCGAGAGCGGAGGGGCGGCGGCGCTCGCCCCAGCCGAGCCGAGCCGAGCCGAGCGCGCAGCCCGGCCGCCGCCGCTGCCTCGCAGATGCCATCACAGCAACAAAGAGCTCGCTGAGCTGAGAGCGGCGGCGAGAGCGCGCCTGGAAGCCACGGCGCCAGCTCCCAGAGCGGCGCGGCAGCCGGAGGAAGCGCGTGGGGGGTCTGGGGGAGGGCAGGGGGCAGAAGATGGCGAAGAAGAGAAAGCCCCCCAGCACCAAGGGTGAGTCCTGCTCCATCCTCACCTCGCCGCATCCCATCTCTCACCCGCCGTCAGCCCCGGCCTGTTCACATCCAAGCCCGGCCAAGTGGAAGGCTGCCTGTCGGGGAATAGTTTGCCTTGTCTGGGATATGGGGAGAACCTCAGTCCTGCTTCGCCTCCCTTTGCCTGCGGGGACACTCTGACAGGAGTTTGTGTCCCTTTTGTAACCTAGGGAAACCTGGAGACTCTTTTCTCTCATCCCATCCTTTTTCTACTCCGCGAGCTTGAGTATCTAACTGTTGCACCTTTTCGCCTCAGGGCAGCGGGCAGAGAAGCAACTCTTGGCTCCTAGCTACTCATCCTTCCTTTTTGGAATATTTTCTCTCCTCTAGTTTTTCATGGTCTTCTATTCTTTCCTCCCAATCCCTCGCTCCCTCCGCCCCTTCATCCCTAGGGTGACAAGTTCTGCATCCATTTTCCCAACCTCCATCCTCAGGAGGAGAATGGAGCTGTCTGGCTCTTTCCCCCCTCCCCACCCCCGCCGATGGTCAAGGGGACTTGCTACTGGCCGAGTCCCTGCAGGCTACTGCCCCTACCCAACCTGTGAAAGCGGACAATGACTCTGGCTGAGCCGTCCCCCGTTCTCCTTTAGAACCAGGGCTTCCAAAGTTGCAAAGTTCTGGGGGGAGAAGCGATCCCGGGAAGGACAAGGAAGAGCTTGTTGCTTGGGTGACTTGCACGCGGCGTGGTCGGGGGCGGGACTCGGGAGGGAGCCTCCCGGGCGATGTCTTGCTGGGGCGGGGTTCGGGGGGTCGTCCGCGGGACTCGCACAGCGCGGCACGCGGAGAGCAGGTGCACGCCGCCCGCGCCCGCAGTACTCGCAGAGGTCGCTGCTCACCGCCTCCCTAGCTCTCGCCGGGGAACTAGCAGTGCCGAAGAGGGTGTCTGCAGCATTGCAGAGAGGTGGAAGTCAGCTCAACACCATGCGCGGCGAGGAAGGTTGTGCGCGGGGGAACTGGGTGGCTAGGAGGAAGGGGTCGCATTTGAAGTTGAATTTCAACCCTACGGGCCCGATGGTCCGAGAGGCGGAGACATATTGCGCCTTGGGGTTATGTAAAAAAGGACAGTAACTCCCAGATGGTAGCTGGGGAGGTAGAGAGTATTATTGAATATATCGGTTTGGTGTACAGCAGGGCGCGAGGCTTTGGTGTGCTCCTTGCTTTTCCCCCAAAGTCTTGCTTGTGGGAGCTTAGCTCCACTCTAAAGGTCACTAGGGGGACACAACTTTATCTTGGTATTTCAGCTTGCTTTTTAATTGCTCCGGCGTACTCAAACCACTTATTGGAATGCGTTTAAAATCATAATCCTTAATTCTTTAGAAGACATCACTAAGCACCCGGGATTTTTTGTTGAAACTATAACCTCAGAGTATTTCCTTAAAATATTATAGCTCCTGTAAAATAGGAGGGGCCTTAAACCTCCGATTCCCCTCCCTCCTGAATTAGTACGTGTGTATAGGGGTAGATGAGTAAAGAAAGAATGAGATAATATATTGATCTACAAACAATTTTCTGTCCTTACCATATATGTCAAAGAATTAGTCTACACCCAGGTTGACAAGGGACATTAGCTACACTTTTGGTTTGCTCCTTTCTTATGGAACCATATGGCACGATGAGCGAGACAGGAGGATTGGTTTTCAGCACTGCTGATGTGGCTATCCATTGGCAGGAATACATTTCATACCCACCCAAAACCTTGCAGATTGTAAATGGTCCATGAAGAGTAGAAAAAATTTTACTGTTTTACAGTACATGGTAGCTGGAGACAATCTTACCCTTGAGATTAATAATCTTAGCACAAGCACAAAAAGATACATATGAGACCAAATTAATGAGTAGTGAGCTAGTATAAGAGATTTGATGAAAAAGACACTTCCCTTTTACTCTCCACTCCCCTCAAAACACTAAGAAGTTTTTGTTTTGTAGGCCAAGGTAGAATCATGTGTATTTTCTTAAATAAATTTAATGGTGAAATAATTGAAGAATAGCAGTTAATAGAATATTGTCATTTAAGTGTTAATAGTTCCTCTGGAAGAGTTAATAATCAAGCTTTCCTTGGACACGTGGTCTCAAGAAATTTTCTTGTAGTACTTTGAAAATAAGATTTTCTCGTGCTACATGTTTTTCTTAAAGGGAAAGTTATATTATTTAGCTCGTATTGACTTGTGTTGATTTTTTAAAAACAAGTTCATTTAGTATTTCTTAGAACGAAAGATACCCTTTTTTTCAATCCTCGAAATTTCACTTTAGCAAAGCAGGATGAATTGTAGTATTTGACAGATGACAGAAGCAACCCCAGGAAGTTGTAGTCCATTGATTGACTCAATTTTACCTTTTGAGAGGAGAGTTCTGCAAAAGCTTTTGACTGCAGGCTTATTGGACTGCTCTCAGACGTCTGCTTCTAAGCTACAACCAACTAAAGTGGGACTGCCTGGTAGAAAACAAAATTTCTAGGCTTTTTTGGCAGGGGGCAGGGTACTGGGACTTTGTTAGATAAAAAACTATAGGTTTAGGAATATTCCATGCTGTGTTGGTTATTCTCTTACGAGAGAGCTGCTTCTCTGCTTAGCTGCACTGCATGAGGGGAGAGATCATTCGTTAGATCTTGTGACAGGCAAGTTGCTCATTAGCTTCTGAAGTCCTAGCAATAGAGACTACATATCCATAACAGCTAGAAATTGGCCAAAGAAAAATGTAGTTTAACATTGACAGAAAATAAGATCTGTTGGCAGAATTTCTCAAGGAATACTAGCATTCATTTGTTGACATCTCATCAGAAGGACAGTTTTTCAAAGGGGCAAATGGAGTCTTTATGAATCCAACATTTATAATGTTTTGCTGTGGTCTATGATCAATAAAAATCTTATTAACATAAATTAGTTACATGGTTTATAGTGACATTACCCCAAACCCCACCCCAGGCTTTTCCAATATCAGTACAAGGACTTCTTACTCAATTATTTAAGTTTAAAGGTTAAGTTAAGCTTGGATTCATCGTCCATTCATTCGTTCACCATATATTTAGTGAACACTGAATATGTACCAGGTTCTGGGCAAAACACTAGGGATACAGTGATATAAACATGACAGACAATGAAAAGTACATTAGAAAAGGGCCCGGAAGGGGCAGGTAAACAAATACATGAACTAGAGAATTTCACACAGTGATTGATACCATGAAGAAATAAGATAGAATGATGTCCTAGAAAGTGATTATGAAGTTACTTTAGATTGTCTGAAGAGGTGACATTTGTGCTAGGAAACAAGTGATGAAGAATAATTTGCATGCCAAGAACCAAAACATAGTACTTCAGGCCTTACGGCAGGAATGAGTTTGCAGCTCAGCATGTTTAGGGCCAGTTCAGCTGGAGTGTAGTGTGTGATGCAGAGACAGGTAGAGAGAGGCCAGATTTTTTTTTTTTTAATTTCAAAGTATTAAGGGGTACAAATATTTTTGATTATATGGATCACTTTTGTAATGCTTGAGTCATGGCTATAAGTGTGGAGAGGCCAGATCTTTTTGGCCATAAAAAGAGGTGTAGATTTTAAGTGCAATGGGAAGCCACTGGATACTTGTTTGGGGCTATATTCCTATCCTAGAGGATTTTTTCAGGGAGAGTAGCTTTCCTACATCAACTCCCTAGGCCAAGTAAGGTGACCCAATGGACTTTACTTTTTTAAAAGGTCCTGTTATACTAATGTATCCTCTCCTACTGTTCACCAAAATACCTACAGTATTTTTGGCTGAGATGTTGATAGCATCTCTAGAAATCTCTGCTTAAAAAACAATTCTAGAGAGGATGAGGACTAATTCAACTTTTAGTACAGATGATCAGATTAGTCACCCACCTGGCCAGCCTCTCAAAGTACGTCCGTCTTAGGAAACACATACTGTAATTTAGAAGGGGGCATTGTGAAGGGTCTGGAACATGACTGTACAGTAGGCGGAATGCAGAAGACAGCAAGTGAGGCTCCTAGGTAACAGAAAGGGGTCCATGGAAGGAGGAGAAGAGTGATGGGAAAGGGAAACAGGGAAGCCTCTAAGGCAACATCAATCCATTCATTTTGCCACAAGAAACAGAAGCAGGGCTGGGCGTGGTGGCTCACGCCTGTAATCCTAGCTCTCTGGGAGACCCAGGCGGGCGGATTGTTCGAGCTCAGGAGTTACAGACCAGCCTGAGCAAGAGCGAGACCCCATCTCTACTAAAAAAAATAGAAAGAAATTATCTGGACAACTAAAAATATATAGAAAAAATTAGCTGGGCATGATGGCACATGCCTGTAGTCCCAGCTACTAGGGAGGCTGAGGCAAGAAGGATCACTTGAGCCCAGAAGTTTGAGGTTGCTGTGAGCTAGGCTAATGCCACGGCACTCACTCTAGCCTGAGCAACAAAAGCGAGACTCTGTCTCAAAAAAAAAAAAAAAAAAGAAAAAAAAAAGAAACAGAAGCGTGATGTGAGAATGTTCCAAGAGAAACACTCTCATTCAAGCACAGAAAAAGTTCATATCAGAGTACCTTTATACTTTTGACTGATCTTTTTCTAGTGAAGCATTTGTAGCAATAAAAGCACATAGGCTTTTACAAGATCTCTTTGATTTTATAATCATTATTAGATTGTTCTTATGGATTAAAGACCTCACAGATGAAAATAGCATGAAAACATTAACGATGATGCCATTTGTTGGAGGTAGGTGCTTGGAAGCTAGTTAGCAGGGAAATTATGATCTTGGGAGTCAGATCTTACTGTGATGTTGGAGAGGGGGAAATGGGGTCTATTGGATGATTTTTTTATTCTCCCTAAGCATTTGTCATTAGAAGGTGCCATGATATTTGGGAAGATATAAATAATAATTGATTATTTTAATGCTATCCACTGCCTACTCCCACCTCCAAACTGTGTCTTTGCCAAAGATTAATGATGAAAATTATACTAAGAATTTTGGTAGCTTCAGGCCTTTGTTGATTCCCCTCCCCCTCTTTCTTTATACTCCAAGTGGCTCTTTTGAGGTTAGCAAGGCTGGTAGTATGGTAGTACCTCAGGAATTATGTAATTAAGAATGGGGTCTGGCCCTTAGTGATACTGTGACATAATGTGTTTATGACATCATCTTTTTGTTTTCATGGTAGTGAGAATCAAGGCATGTTAAACATTAGAAGGAAGGCTCAGTGTTTATAGAGTTTTGAAGGAATGATATAGTGAGAGGTGAGTGATGCTGCCAAATATGAATAGTCTATGTCTATAAGGAATTTTGTCAAGTTCATTGTTGCAAATGTGTATTCTATACAAGTCAAGAAATATATACACACAAACATGTATATATGTATGTGTGTGTGTATGTGTGTATATGTTGTGAAGTCTAAATATAAATTGGGAACTGAGCTCTCTCTACATGTCTACATATATATACACATACACATACATAATAGACTTCTGTTCCCACTTTATTTTCAGACTTCATTCTTTATACATGTGAGCATGGTAATATCATCTACATTTTACATTTGAGAAAATCAAGATACAAAGACATTAGGTGATTTCTTGAGCTCTGACAGTAAATTATGTACTGTAGATAGAGGCATAACCAAGCTCCATGAATCTTTTTCCTTTGTCTACATTCAGTATTTTAATATCTGTTCCCTTTTCTCAAGGTCTATCAAGTCTAACATAGAAAGGTAGATCATCAACTTTCTTACCCTGCTGAATCAAGAAGATGCTATATTGTCTTATCCTTTCCTCAGAAGTGTTACAACTTTATTGTTTGTGATCCAACATTAGAATGAAAAATACATTGCTAACACAAAGTAGACTAACAGCTCACAGATGCTAAGATGATATTATATTGGAGGTTTTAGGGTTCTCTAGAGATGGAAAGGCAAGACAAGGGGAACAAATGTTCTCCCTTTCTGAAGTGGCATAAACAAGGAAAGATGCTTCTGGGTTAACTCTGAGTGGATTGAAATAATTTTGCCTTCCATATGGTAAGCCTTCAAGATAGCCCTCAAGGTTCCTTACCTACTGGTATTCACACACTTTCCTACTCCTCTCCCAGACTGAATCTCAGCTGACCTGTGTAATCAGTAGAATACAGCAGAAAACTAGGTCATACATAAAGGCCTTGTGGCTTCTGCCTTGCTCTCGTGTGTCCTTTACTCTCTTGTGTTACTCATTTTGGGGAAAATCAGATACCGTGTGGCGAAAACACACATCCCCTGGAGAGGCTCACGTGGGAAGGAACTGAAGCCTCCTACTAATAGTCAACACCAACATGCTAGTCATGGGAGGGATCTACCTTGGAAATGGATCCTCCAGCCAAGTCCAGCCTTCAGATGTCTGTAGCTTCAGCCAACAACTGACTGAATTTGATGATTAACCCTGACTTAGAACTGTCCAACCAAGCTGCTTCTAGATTACTGAATCATAGTAACTGTGAGACTTAATAAATAAATGCTTACTGTTGTCTTAAGCCACTAAATTTTGGGGTAATTTTTTACATAGCATTAGATAATGAATACTCCTGTGGTTCATTATATTTGCACCTCTATCTTGGAAGGTAGGGACCCCCTCACTGGTATTTAGATATTAGGGAAGACATTGTATGTGTGAAAGAATATTTAAAAAACTTGCACTATAATGAAATTAATTTATTTGTTTATACAGTTGCTCTAGGGGTTCCTCTGTACCCCACTTGCTGTTTCCAGGATCCTTAGAAAAAAAGGAACACTCTAATTCATAATCTTTATTACCAGTCTCATCAGTGGCCTTGAATCTAAATCCTTATTCCGAATTAGTGAATGAGGCCGGAAACCTGAAGTTCTCCTTTTCTGTTTCCCTTGAGTTCCTTGTAGCAACTTGTTTTCTCCTCTGCTTTTTTGGTACCCATTCCTAGCTTCTCTGGTTCACTTAGTTTAGAAGGTGCCTTCCAAATAGAAGCATCACAAAACTAAAAACCAGAGTGATAAAGAAAACACAAAAGCCCTAACATTCCCCAATAGTTCCAGACTTCACAGCCCCCCAAACTGAAAAGATAAATGTCCTTTAAAACCTAAAATTTTTCATTCTCACCACAAAGAAATAAGTGGTTGAGGTAATGAACATGTTAAATAGCTTTATTTAGCCATTCCAAAATGTGTACATATATCAAAATATCATATACACCATAAATTGTCTTTTTTAATAGATAGATTTTTGTCTACTAAAAAAGAAAAAGCAAAACAAAACAAAAACCTAAAATCTTCCAATAAAAACCTCTCCAACTGTATTTATCTATTCTTCTTTACCAAAGAAGCCCTTCCCCCTCACAGCCCACCTAGTCCTCTGATGTATGAATAGGAGACTGAGAAAGAATGTAAACTATTAATAGTACAATCTCTATGGAAAACAACATGGAGATTCCTCAAAGAACTAAAAGTAAACCTGCCATTCAATCCAGCAATCCCACTACTGTGTATCTACCCTCCAAAAAAGAAGTCATTTTAAAAAAAGACACCTTCACTCGTATGTTTATCGCAGTACAATTCACAATTGAAAAGATGTGGAACCAACCTAAGTGCCCATCAACTGATTAGTGGATAAAGAAAATGTGGTGTGTGTACACACACACACACACACACACACACACACACACACACACACACACACCATACCACACACTCCACACACCATGGAGTACTACTCAGGCATAAAAGGAATGAAATAATGTCTTTTGCAGCAACTTGGATGGAACTGGAGACCATTATCCTAAACAAAGTATCTCAGGAAGGAAAGGAAAAACAAATACCACATGTTCTCATTTATAAGTGGGAACTGAACGATGGGTATATGTAGTCATAAAGCGGTGTAATGGACATTGGAAACTAAGAAGGGGGAGGTGAGAAGGTGAGGTCTAAAAATCTACCTATCAGGTACAATGTATGCTATTCTGGTGATTAGTACACTGAAAGCCCTGACTTTAGCATTATACAATTCATTCATGTAACAAAAAACACTTGTACTCCCTAAATCTATTGAAATGAAAAAGAAAAAGAAAAAAGGAGAAGGCTGCCATCCCTTCTACTTCAGGGTAGGATATTCGTCTACTTTATTTTATTCATTCATTTATTCCTCCATTCATTTAACATGAATGAGTTATAACATGAATATAACGCTTACTCTGTGATATATCAGAGAACGAAATAATTTCTTCATGAAGTTTACATTCTATATAGAGAAGGCAGATAATGAATAGAAAACATAAACAAATTGTTGATTTAAAAATTGAGAAGTGCAATGAGAGAAAGAAAAAATTGAGCATGGTAGAGGGATTTGGAGTGATGGTGTTGGGATGATGGACAGGGCCAACTCCAAGTATTAACAGGGGGGTTAAGGTAGGACCAATTGAAAAGGTAGTATTGAGGGAGGTGAGGTAGTTATTCATGGAAGGAGAAGAGCCTCTAGAAAGAGAGAAAAGCAAGGGCAAAGACCCTAAGGTAAGAGCATACCTGACATGTTTGATTAACAGAAAGGAGATCAAGTGGAATTAGCAAGGAGTATAGAAAAAGGAAAGAAGGTGAGAAAGATGAGAGATGACCAAATCATATAAGGCCCTTTAGAAAATTTTAAGGACTTCAGCTTTTACCCTGAGTGAAATGGGGCACCATTGCAGGTTTTGAACAGGGGAGTAATATGGTCTGACTTACATTTTAAAAGAATTGCTGTGGCCACAATATGTAGGGATAAGGAGAAGTTGGAAGACAAGTATGGAATCTTTTCTAGTAATTTAGTTGAGATTTCCTCCTTTTTATTGCTAAATAATATTCCATTGTGTGTGTGTACAGGAATAGATGAATGAATAAAGAAAATTTGCATACTTGTGCATATATATGCATGTGTGTGTGTGTGTGTGTGTGTGTGTGTATACGTTTGTCCCATTTCTTGTGTATTGTGAATAATGATGCAATGAACATGAGAGTGCAGATATCTCTTCAAGATACTGATTTCATTTCCTTTGGATATTTACCCAGAAGTGGGATTCCTGGATCATATGATAGTTCTATTTTTAATTTTTTGAGGAACCTCTGTACTGTTTTCTATAATGGCTATACCAATTTACATTCCTACCGACAGTATACAGGGGTTCCCTTTTCTACACACCCTCTTCAATTCTTGTTTCTTGTCTTTTTGATAATAGCCATCCTGACAGGTATGAGGTAATATCTCATTGTGATTTTTATTTGCATGTCTCTGATGATTAGTGATACCTATACCTGTTAACTATTTGAACTATTTGTATGTCTTATTTAGAAAAAATGTCCATTCAGATCCTTTGCCCATTTTTTAACTGGGCTATTTACTTTTTTTGTTATTGAGTTACATCAACGTGTATGAGCCTGGAGGACATTTTACTAAGTGAACTTAACTGGGCACAAAAAGACAAATATTGTATGGTCTCATTTACATGTGTAATCTAAAAATGTAGAAGCAGAGAGTAGAACAGTGCCAGAGGCTGAGGGCCTCAGGAAAATGGAATGTTGGTCAAAGGGTACAAACTTTTAATTATTAGATAAACAAGTTCTGGGGATCTAATGTGCAGCACAGATGGTGATGGATGTGTTATTTAATTTGGTTGTAATAATCGTTACACAATGTATACATATACCAAATCATCACTTTGTACATTTTGAATAATCTTTGTCAATTAAATATTTAAAAACAGAAATTTGAAAAATAAATAAAATATTGTTTCCAAAAATAGTTCAGTGAGAGATGATAGTGCCATTTATCAGGTTAGTAGCAGTGGAGGACATGAGATGTGGGAAGATACTGAATATATTTTGAAGGTGGGACTAATATGTGAAGCGTGAAGAAATGTGAAGTGGGAGGGAAAGAAAGGAGTCATAGGTGACTCCACAATTTTTGGCCTGAGTAGGTAAGACAGGATGGAGCTGCCATCAACTAATATTGGAAGATTATTATTGGGGCAAGTTTAGGGGGAAGGATCAGGAGTTTAGTTTTGGACACATTTGGGTTTGAAATATTTATTTGATTATCCAAGTGGAGATGACAAGCAGGAAGTTGGAGTGTGAGAGAGAGGCCTGGGCTGATGGTATGAATTTGGAAGTTATCAGAGCATAGGTGGTATTGAAAATGACAGACTGATGACTCACTGGGAATTGAGTGCAGGTTGAGAGAAATGAGCCTAGGGTTATTCCATTATTAAGAGGTTGGTGAGAAGGGGAGGAACCAGTAAAGGAAATTGAGAAGGAGCAACTGGTAAGTAAGGGGGAAATCAAGAGGGTGTGGAGTCCTGGACCCAAGGAAGAAAATGTATCAAGCTGGAGAATAATGAGCTGTGTCAAATGCTGCTGGTAGTTCAACATCAGGGCTCACACTGACCACTGGATTTATTAATTTGAAGGTCACCAAAGACCTTGACAAAGGAAATTTAGGTGTAGTGCTGGCAACGATGCTTTGAATGAGACAGGTTGAGAGACAACAGGGAGGAGAAAAATTAGAGACTGTATAGTCAACTCTTTTGAGGGGTTTTGTTGCAAGAGATTAAAGAAATGATGCTATGGCTGGGGATGGGAATTGTAGAGTTGAAAAAGATTTGCTTTTTAAAGGATAGAATAAATAATACCAGGTTTTGTTCCTTGTTTGTTACTATTTTCTTTTTGAGGTGGTTTTTAACCCCTCTTACACTATTTTAAATTTTGGCTGCTTTTTATGACAGTGTCCTAAGGAGATAAGGATGAATTCGTATAGAATGCTATTGTATCACTTAGTTATAAAGATGTATCTCTTTTTTCATATTTTATGCCTTTAAATACATTATCTTTAAGAGACATTAAATGCAGTATTAAAGGAGGTGTAGAAATGGACTTCCCAACAAAATATTAATAGTTGATAAAATATACCTCAGTAGCAGAAAGTTGCCAGGAGAGAAAAGTTTGCCAGTCATCTTTCTCTGGCTGTAGCAGTCCATTGTCTCAGCTGAAAAGCTCTTAAGAAACTAAAGACAAAATCAAAAATATTTTGTGTAGGGACAAGCCTAGTGGTTCTCAACCAGGGACAATTTTCCAGTGTCTAGAGACGTTTTTGATTTCCATGACTGGGATGGTACTGGTACCATCTAATGGGTAGAGACCAGGGATGCTGTTATCATTCTATAATGTACAGTACGGCCTCCCACAACAAAGGATTATCTGGTTCAAATTGTCACTTGTGCCAAGACTGAGAAACTCTGGGCCAGCCTCATCCTTTTTCCATTATTCCTGAGAGAAAATAGGAAGCCGCTTCTGAAAAAGGGATCCGGAGAGTGAGCTTCATCTACCCCATTTTTCTATGTTTAGATGAGGCACAGCTTTTTAATAAATAATTAGGGTTCGAAATAAAGACTTTTTTTTTGGTCTTTATTTTCTCTTCATCTCTCTTTCCTTCTCTGGATTCCCATAGTATATAATGGTTTTATAACCTTCAGTAGTTTTCAATTAGGGCCGATGACATTAGAGGAACATTAAAGTACTGGGGAAAAATGCCTTGTTCAATGGAGGAACCGCAATTTCCCATTGCTGATTCCTATTCTGCATCTGTCTGACAACTCTGTGAAAGAAAGGATCAAGAATAGGGTGACTTGTTAAGCTCTGACTCTTCTATAGCTCTTTAATGTGAAAGGAGGGGCAGCCTCTGGGGCATCTTTTCTCAAGCTTTTTTTGGCCATTAGGATTTTAGAGGAGAGCTGCAGCTTAATAACTCTACCTTCTAGGTGTGCTTTACCTGATAAGGAAGGCTCTGAGGAAACTCACAACTGGTCCTAAGTGCTTGTTGAGTGAAAATGTTCTTGTAGGATCAAAATTTTAAAACCCAGTTTTAAAAGAAGCAATTTAATAGACTCTGATGTACTCAACATAAAAATAAATAAAAGAAGGCCGGGCGCGGTGGCTCACGCCTGTAATCCTAGCACTCTGGGAGGCCGAGGTGGGCGGATCGTTCTGAGCTCAGGAGTTCTAGACCAGCCTGAGCAAGAGCGAGACCCCGTCTCTACCAAAAATAGAAAGAAATTAATT
>CAUYSK010003740.1:0-46932 GCA_963575035.1 Avahi laniger | reverse complement strand
CAATAAATGTTGGTGTGGATGTGGAGAGAGAGGAATAATCATACACTGCTGGTGGGACTGCGAACTAGTGCAACCTCTGTGGAAAGCAATATGGAGATACCTTAAAGAGATACAAGTAGATCTACCATTTGATCCAGCAATGCCATTACTGGGCATCTACCCAAAAGAACAAAAGACATTCTATTAAAAAAAATCTGCACTAGAATGTTTATAGCAGCACAGTTCACAATTGCAAAAATGTGGAAACAACCCAAGTGCCCATCAATACATGAGTTGATTAATAAAATGTGGTATATGTGTATCGTGGAGTTCTACTCACCTACAAAAAACAATGGTGATCTTGCACCTCTTGTACTATCCTAGATAGAGCTGGAGCCCATTCTACTAAGTGAAATATCACAAGAATGGAAAAACAAGCACCACATGTACTCACCATTGAATTGATATTAACTGATCAACACTTATGTGCACATATAATAGTAACGTTCATCGGATGTCGGGCAGGTGGTGGGGGAGGAGAGAATGGGTATATTCACACCTAATGGGTGCTATGTGCACTGTCTGGGGGATGGACATGCTTGAAGCTCTGACTCGGGTGGGGCAAAGGCAATATATGTAACCTAAACATTTGTACCCCCATAATATGCTGAAATTTAAAAAGTTAGCTATAAAGTAACTGTTTTGATTTCTATTTTAAATGGCAGCCTTTAAAACAATGTTCTGACTTGAATGATTTATAGAGCTTTTAATTGGGACTTTTAAAAGTTAGCACCTAAGAAAAAATCAGTTAAAGTAGAATTTGCTTTCAAATTCCTTTTAATTTTCTATGAAATAGAGTGTACATGGCTTTGTATATATATTATATACACACACACATATGCATACACACACACACACACATATATATATAATAGTTGTGTTTTCTGGACAATTTCTTATAAGATGTACGTATATTTCAGCTTCATTTAAATGCTTTCAAGAATGAGGGAACAGCAGGTACTACATAAACTAAGAGTGATGTTAAAGAAAACTTACTCATCATACTTGTTAAAGACAGTAAGAAAAACTTTATTCAAGACGGAGTACTGCAATGACGGTTTGCAGTAGGGAGAGAGGTTGGGCTCAACTCCAAATACAACAAGGAAAAGCGGGAATTTAAAGGCAAGAAGCAGAGTGGGGGTCAGTCTGTGGAAAATTGCAAAGAGGAAACGCAAATGCTGGGGGATTCCGGCTAGACCGACTTGACCAGATTCTAGTTCAAGATAGGCCGTGGTAATAAGATAAAGGAGGGTGGGGATGAGGAATTTGATCACGTATCAAGGGTGATCATTTACCAAGGGTGAAGGATTTTCCCTAAACTAACTTAGCAGGATCTTGCTAAAACAAGACAAGCAGGCCATGTTTGGGGCTTAGTCAAAAAGAGGACTAAGAGGACCCTAACTCAAATTTGCTGAAGCAGAGCATTTTAGTCAGTAGTATAGTATTCTAATTTTCTTAATTTCATTGTGTGGACACAGAAGCAATGTAGACCAAAAACTAGCCACCAAAATGCACTTATTGTAAATAAGTATAGAAACATGATCTCATTTTCTTGCTTTCGTAAGTTAGTATCTTTATGTTGTCAACGAAGCCAATTGAATAAAGAATACACTTAGAATGTTAAAAGACCAAGAAGAAAGCTAGTACTTAGTTCAATTTCTCGATGATATTTTCAGTCAATTACTTATTTATTTTCTAAAATCTTGAAAACAAACTTTGCTCTGCTGCCAAAGTCCATCTGCTTCTTAGTTCATTAACAGAAACTGTTCCTAATAGCATAAAGCTAACAAGACCATGAAGTGGAAATGCAAACAGCTCCTTCTTAGAACCACACAGTGCTCTCTGAATAGAAAGGAAGAACTCAATTAAATATCTCTTTTAATAATCAGAGGTGAATAATTTTAATCTCCCTTATGTATGGAGTAGCTTTACCAAAAGAAATTTGGACTTCTAAGTTGATTCCTAGAAAAAAAGGACCCCAAAATTCTTCCCTCAAGTCTTTCAGAATATTTGAAATTCAATAGTAGTCTAATCATTTACTTTTAAAAAATACAAAAAGTTTAAAATGTTACATTTTCAGGAAAGCTAATCTTTCATTATGAGTTAATAGATAGGATCAAGTTTTGGGGGTTAGGAGTCATGAATTTGCATTTCCCTGCTTAATCTGTTGAGTTAGATAGAAAATCTAGGGTAGAGTACTTATAAAAGACTTGGAGGCTCTCTTTGGTACTTTTTGAGGCTTTTTCTTCTTTCTTTTAAGTTCTGAAAATTTGCTATCTCTGAGATAGACTGACATTTCCTCCCTTCCTTTCGTTGAAGGTTCCAACCACATCTGAGCACCCAGGGGAAAGGTAATATTGGCTCCCTCTTTCTCAATCCTGAGAATAATATTTTTCTCACAGGCCAGTGTGAGAAAAATATTCTGGGGCAAGTCCAGAAATGAAATCTTTCATTTCATCTCTATGGTGAATCTTTACTTTCTATACCCATCCTTCCTTTCATTGTATTCAGTTTGCTTTCAAAGAAAATCCTTGGCGAGAGTGGGGACGGGAGTTGGTGAGAGTGGGTAGAAGGAGTGATGTGCTGGGGAAAGAGGATGAGCTTTGGAATCAAACTATCTTGGGTTTGAATCCCTGCTCCTGAAACATTGTTTTGCTCAGAGACTTTGGAGTGTCTCAATTCTGATAACACTAAGATGGAAGTAGTAATAATCTCATTGTATCTTCCAGAGATGTCCTTTCCCCCAACACCTTCCCTCATTTTGCCTCTAAATTTGACTTAACTCTTAATCCTCATCAAGGCTTAGCCCAGATTACTTTCCAATACTTAGACTCCTAGAATTTATTCTTTTCTTCTTGTAGGGTATCCTTCAAGAATGAACTCTTGAAATATTGTCCTATTTAGAGGAGATTTAAGCTTCACTGTAGAAAATTTCATAAAAGTTCACAAATATATTTGCTAGTTCTAACTCAAGAGTAGAAGTCTTAACAAGCTTTTAAAGAGGCAATACATAAAATTGGTTAAAGGCATCTGATGTTTATTTGATTGATGAAGTTGCCACAGATACTTAATTACTGTCTTCAGTTTTGCGTCTGTAAAATGGGGACTGCAGTAGTACCTAACACTTAAGTTCTTATAAGACAACAACAACAAAATTACATGTAAAGCACTTCTAATAGTCTATGGTGGGTTAGTACTTTTACCTGGTATCATTTAAAATGAGGTGAATTAAATTGAGTCAAGAATCAGATTCAGTTGACAAGTTAGAAATTCTTCCTATAGCAATTGTACACAGTTCAGTAAAAAATTCCCCTTATCCGTAGACTGATTGTGTGTGTAGGTAGACTCGTGGTTGCATACACACTCTACCTTACTGTCTGTGGCTCTTAGATTGACTGAGGAACAAAAGTCACCTATTTTATTTATATATGTATATATATATATATATATGTATATATATATATAAAAGCAATAAACATTAGGAAATGAAATAATGAAATAATATTTGCAACAAAAAGATCAGAGAAAGGAGTTACATCCAGAATATACAAAATACTCTTATAATTCAATAATAAGGTGAACAATACAATGAAATGAAATATGATTAGACATTCCACCAGAGAAGATATATGAATGGTAAATGAGTACAGAAAAGATGTTCATCAGGTAATGCAAATTAAAAGTGCAACAAATGCATATTTTCAAAGATGTCCAAAGTGAAAAAAGACTGATTATGCCAAATACTGACAAGGAAGTGGAGGAACTGAAAATCTCATACACTCCTGGTAGAAATGGGAAATGGTAAGTTGGAGACAGTACACTTTATTTTTATTTTTTATTGTTATAGATTTAGGGAATGCAAGTGCAGTTTTGTTACAACAACATATTGCATTGCACACTGGTGAAGTCTGGGATTTCAGGGTAGTCATCACCTGAATAGCGTACATTGTACTCATTAAATCATTTCTCGTTCCTCACCTCTCTTACCTTCCCACCCTTCTGAGTCCCCAGTGTCTATTATTTCAGTCTCTATGTCCACTGTCCATGTTTGCACATTATTTAGCTCCCACTTATAATTGAGAGTATGCAGTATTTTATTTTGTTTCTAAGTTATTTCACTTAAGATAATTGCTTCTGGTTTCATCCATGTTGCTGGAAAAGGCACAATTTCATTCTTTTTTATGGCTGAGTAGTATTCCATGGTGTATATATAGTAATATCACATTTTTCTTTAGAAGATGGTACTGTTGACCAGATGGTGCATTGGAGAACAGTTTGACAGTTTTCCTAAAATTTTAGATGTATGTCTATCATATGATCCAGCCATTTTACTTTTAGGTATTTCTGCAAAGAATTAACAACACATGTCTATACAAAAATTTGTATTCAAATGTTCATAGCAGCTTTATATGTAATAACCCCAAACTGGAAACAAACCAAACTTACAGCAATAGGTAAATATTAGTAGATAAAGAAATGGAGGTATTGAAATATAGTAAAATACTATTTACTAATAAAAATTGAAAAATTACTGATGCATACTACAGCATGGATGAACCTCAAAAATCATTATGATGAGTGAAAGAAGTTAGACACAAAATGCACCTACTATAAGATTCCATTCACATAAATTTCTAGGAAATGCAAACTAATCTAGAGTAATAGAAAGCAGATTAGTGGTTACCTGGGAACAGGGATGTAGAGAAGGGTGGAATGCAAAGGGAGCATGAGGGAAATTGAAAATGTTATGGAAACATTTAGTTTCTTGACTGCAGTGATAGTTTCATGGGCATATGCATATCTCATCCTTGAATACTTTTCTTATGTGTTTACTATGTATAAATTACATCTCTACAAAGTTACTAAAAATTAAAAAGACAGAATTTTAAAAAGTTTAACTTTAATTTTTATGTTTCAATTCTTTGTATGACTTGCTTGGAACTGATATTATAATAGGTTTGGGTAAAAATGTAGCTGCCAAAGCAAAATTTGAGAGAGGATTTAATGCTTTCCATCCTTGAACACTAGTGTTTTTGTGTGTATGTACATGGAGGGTGGATGGGGTGGGGAGCCTGCAGCCTTGGGGCCGCACGTGGACTTCTGGATCCTTGAGTGTGGCCTTTTGACTGAATCCAAATTTTGCAGAACAAATCCTTTTAATAAAGGAATTGGTTCTGTGAAGTTTGGCTTCTATCAAGGGGCCGCATTTGGGGATCTGGAGGGCCATTTGTGTCTTTGAGGCTAACTCCAGAAAGTTCAAGGACACTGAGATAAATCCCTGCATATGAAAAGGTGAGAGACGGTGTGGGAGAAAGCAAAGGTTTTGTAGACTGTCTTTTAAGAGCAGACAGTCATGGGGGCAGAGTGGCAGGGCTTGAGTTTTTAAATTTTTATTTATTTATTTTATTTTTTTGTTTATTTTTCATGTTTTTATTTTATTGTAAATTGGAAAATTATAATTGTGTACATTTATGGGATCCAAAGGGATGTTATGATATATGCATACAGTGCGGAATGATTAGATCAAGCTAATTAAATATTTATCACCTGGAATTCTTATATATATTTTTTTTTGTGGTGAGAACATTTGAAATTTACTCTCTTAGCAATTTTAAATATGAAATATATTGTTATTAACTATAGTGACCATGCCACGCAATAGATCTCAAAAATCCTGTCTAACTGAAACTTTACACCCTTTGACGAAAACAGGTTTTAGATTTTTTCTTTTAATTAATCCTAATATTAGTTTTCCAAAAAGGCCCAAAAGTTTCTATGAAGATTCCCTTGGCAAAATTGAAATATGTGGGCACAAGGATACCGTTATAGACAGAGAATACGCTTTAGAAGCACTCTCAGCAAATCGGAAAACGACAAAATTTGACTCTGCCATTTCCTGTCGGGAGAGTTCTTGCACATTATCTGGCCCACCACCCCTGCCCAACTCCTTAGCTTGAGACAATAGCTTCTTCCTGGTGAAGAATTATTGTATAATGATAGTTCCTTATCAACATCCACCTTCGGGTTTCTTTACATAGACCTTCTGGGCAGATCATTTAGTTTATTTCTCCCCAGAGGTTCTTGTCCTCTGGTCTGTTCCCTAGGATGATTCAAACTGACTGGCTTGGAATATCTTTCCTCATTCTCACCTTCTGCATTAACTCGACTTGACGAGCTAAAGTCAACCTCCTTCTTGATACCTCATGGCTACCCACCATCCTGACCTCCTTTCCCATAGTACACACATTCTGCATCAGCTAGTGCCTGTGCCAGTTTGTTCACATTTATTGTCTATTGCATTGAATAATCAACTATTGGAATTTTTCTGGCTAGAATTATACTTTCCTTGAGAACAGTGAGAACAGGAAGCACATTATAATACTATCTAGATGCTTCTCAGCATCCTGCCTAGTATCTGACACATAGTACTCAATAAATATTCATGGATTAATGTAATATAGGCCATAATAGAAGTATAGTAAGGAAGCTGTAAGTGAATGAATTTTCCCACAAATAGAAATAACAATTCTGTATATCTGCAGGGAATGGCAGTTGAGCTCATGAGTTTTGGTATCACTTTGTCTCAAATCTCAGCTCTGTCATTTACTGGGGCAAGTCACTTAATCTCTGAGTTTCAATTTTGTCATCTGTAAAACAGAAATAATACTTTTCTGATAAAATTATTGTCGGGATGAAATGAAATGTTTGTTAATGTTATTAACACAGTACCTGTCTCAAATTCTCAATAAATTGTAGCTCTGTATAGCCTTTAAAGTTCCAACATGGTTTTAGATGATTTTACTTAATAATCCCAATAAGCTTTAATAATATATAGAGACTCAACAATCTCCAATTTATTAATGTAGAAATTGTGATTGGCAGGCATAGTAATTTGTCTAATGTCACACAGTTTGTAAGTCAAAGAGATAAGACTGAAACTCAAATTTTCTGATTTTACTTGTCTTGAATTATCTATTAATGAAGGGGCATTGTGGCAAGAAGCATGAGGTGATAATAAGTAATTCCAAATTTGTGATTATCATTGCATTTAAATTAATGAGGCTAAAACTTAATATATCCTTGGATTTGGTGTTAATGGTGGCCTGGAACAGGTACATTCTAATTCTTTAAACTGAGTTCAGCCATCACACAGGAGGACCATCCCAATAAAAGGAGGATTAGGTGGCCAGTGAGACACAAGCAAAAGACAAAGAAGAGAACAGTGTGGTTGACTCTGCCACATCCATCTCATCTATTCTATCCCAAGTTTTTAATATTATGTAATCATTCTTGTTGTAATTGGTCAAGAAATGAGCATGTGATCTAGTTCTGACCAATACAGTGTGAAGAAAAGTTGGCTGAGGGGCTTCTGGGAAATTCTGTTTTGTTTCTAGGGACCTATAAGAAAAGATAATCTATTTTCTTCTCCTGGTTGTTGTTATATCTAGATGTGGCTCCTGGAATTGCTGCAGCCATCTGATCACTAGTAAGAGGGAAGAGCTACCTTCAAAAATGGAAAAGCCAGAGATGGGAATAGTCTGGGTCTTTGATAATGTCTTTGAGCATATGACATAACCTCCCTGGAATCCACTGGATTTCCAGTAAATAGAAAAAATGAAAATATTTTCATATTGTTTAAGTCATTTTTAACTGGAGTTTTTGCAGCTTGCAGTTGAGAGCATCTTAATTATTACAATGGATCTCAGAAAAATTGGGAGATGACAATAAGAGAGGAGAATGTCATCCCTATTTTGAAGATTGAAAAACTATCACACAGACTGGACCTAATAACAGCTTTTAATCCAAAGATCCATTTATCCTTATGGCCTGCGTTTTGTAGCATCTCCAAATGTGACAAGCATTTCAAACTTACTTGTCAATGTGTTTAAAATGTGCATGACATTTTCAAGGAGAGGAAATCAAGTAATTGCCTGAGCCAATGGGCTTTTTGGAGTCATCTTAAACTGATCGTTTCCCCTTTACTAGGTGTAAATAAAATGTGTGGGTGGAAGCAGGAAGGAGGGCTTCAAAATGCTTTTTAAAAATCTCAAATGTAATCTGTGTCTTTTGATGTAATAAACCATGGGAATTCCTAGGGAGGCACTTGATAAGCAGAAAATCAGGGTAGAAACTTCATCAAAGCCAAATTCCCAAAAGAATTTGGGTCTGTGGATTGGGAAGACTTACCACAGTGGGATTTTCTAGCTAATGGTTTGATTTTGCCTGAATTACATAATCTCTTTGTCTCACTTTTCTCTGTTCGCAAAACAAAAATATTAATTCCTGGTCTGGATATCTCACGGTGATAGTGATGCAACAATAATGACATTATTTACACATTTTCCCAGCATTCCAAAATGCCTTGCAAATAGTAAGAATTCAACAAAAATTTGTAAAGTGGCACAAGCTAGTTTGAATTTAAAGAATCTAAACAAAATGCAACAACTAGAGCACTGATTGGCAAATCTATGCGGAAAGGTGTCGTGCTTTGCCTGGCGTTCAATTATGATCTCAAATGCCTGGGAACCAATTCATTGGTCTGGTTTCTGAAAAATACCAGACTATAATGGTACTATATCAAGAACTTGTCACAAGTTCCTGATATTATAAAGTTTAAAATAAATCTATGTAGTTCAAAATATTTCTTATAAGACAAGATTTTACTTCTGTTATTGTATTCTTAAAGTTACATTCTTGTTTTTTTTAAAGAAGTACATAAACTCTATTATTCCATTGCTTCTGAAGACTCTCTTTCAAATTAGAATGTTTCTTTAAATGCCTGGTGATCCCTTCATGCTTTAGTATGAGGCACTAAAAGCTTATTAGATGTCCAGTGAGAATGAACACCTTCCCACTGCCTAGTATGAGGTGATATGGCTGGATCATTTCCTTGAAGCACCTTCAACTTTATGTATCAGTAAATATTTTCTCTTGAGCTTGTCAGCTCCCTAAGAAAGAAATCTTACAAGCTCATGATTCATGAGCTTGGATTTCAATGTTCTTCAAGTCAAGTAATGTATGAGTATTCGGAATCTGTCTGTTCAGTGAGAAAATTTTATGTAATACCCCTGAAATCTTTCTCAAACCCCTAAAGTCTCTGAGAGACTCTTTCTAGAAATTAAAGCTATTGTCTTTTTCTGGAGGGTGAAAGAGATCGAGGGGACCAACAACTCCATGTGTAACTTTTTGAACAATTTTCCTATCTCAGCCCCAAATGTTTCTTACTCCTAGAAGTTCTACTATTCACCAGTACTTTAGTATTTCTGGGGTTTTCTGATGGACATTAGCATGTTTTTGAGGTTCTCTCATCGATGCTACAAATTCATTCAACATATATCTATTACCTGTGCCAGACAGGGATTAGGTGCTTGGGATATAACAGCAAACAGAACAAAATTCCCTCTCCTCAAGGGGCTTATAACATGTAAGACACAGTCAATAAAAAAGACACATGATAACTACATAAATTATTTAATAGTTTAGGTAGTTGTTGGTGCCATGAAGAAAAATATTAGAATAGGGTGAGGGGGATTGGGAGTGCCAGGAGATGAAAGGCAAGTGGAAACTTTAAAAAGAATGGTCGTGATAGGCCTTATTAAAACTGTGAGCTCTGAGTAGATCTTGATGGAAGAGAAGGAGTTACGTGAGAGAATGGCTGTGCAAGGGGACTGCAGACAGAGGGCACTGTCTGTGTCAAGGTTCACAGGTGAGAACTTACCTTGTGTGTTTGATGAACAGCAGGAGGCCAGTGTGGCTGGAGTGGAACGAGTGAAATGTACAGCAGAGGTGGGGAGAAAGGCAGAGAGAAGGCAGGGCTGGGTGGAGGTCGTCTACTCTGACCTTGTCTGCCATCGTGCGGATTTTGGCTTTTCCTCTGAAGGCCATATGATGCCAATGCAGGGTGTTCATCCCAGAAACAACAACATCTAATTTATATCTGAGAAAGATCACTGGCTCCATGTTGAGAATAACTGGAAGGAGGGGCAAGGGTAGAAGTGCAATAATTACTTAGGAATTCCTTCATTCGTCTAGGTAAGAGATGATGGTAGGTGTGTTCATTTCCTAGGGCTGCTATGACAAATTACCACAAACCGAGTGGCGTAAAACAATCAAAACGTATTCCCTCACAGTCTGGACACTGGCAGTTTGAAATCAAGGTGCCAGCAGGGCCACTCTCCCTCTAAAGGCTCTAGGGAAAGCTCCTTTCTTGCCTCTCCCAGCTTCTGGTATTTGTCAGCAACCCTTGGTGCTCCTCGGCTTGTGGAAGCATACCTCCAACCTCTGCCTTTGCCACTGTGGCCATCTTTCTCTCAGTGCGTGTCAGTGTCCGCAAATCTCCCTCCTTGTAACGAGTCCATACTGGACCCTGATCCAGTATAACCTCATCTTAACTTGATTACATCTGCAAAGACCCCATTTCTCAATAAGGTCATGTTCACAGGTGCCAAAAGTAGGGCTTCAACATATCTCTTTTGGCGGGGCGGTGGGGAGACACAGTTCAACCGATAGCCGTAGGTAGGACTAGTAAAGGTGGTTAATGTTGAGGAGATTCTGGGTATATTTTGAAGGTAGAGCCAGCATAATTATCTGAGGGGATGCATGTTGGATGTGAAAGAAAAAGGCTCCAAGGTTGACTTAAGTTTTAACTTTCCCCTGTCTGCTAATTCAGTTACCACTCACACATCTGTTTTTTAGCTTTCTAAATTCTGTCATTGCTGGATCCTTTTCAGTTATTTTCTCTTGGGGGTTTATGACTTTAAAAAAATCACTAGTTAGGCATTTTAGTGGGATTTGGAAAAGAGCTGTGGCAAGCACATATGTATATAATCTGCCATGTTTATCCAGAAATTCTCTCCAGGGGTACATCCAGGTTTTATGGAGGCAGAAGCTTATATATTTGCAGGGCCCACTTTAAGAAAAAAAATTATAAACGCAAAGTTATATACAACGGCAGTGTTGCCCTTAAACCTGAGCAAGAGAGGCCCCTGTTCTGGATAAACACACTCACATAAATACACACAGTTATTAAAGAACTCAAGCTTTTCTGTCACCTGGGATCTGATATTCAGCACTAACACAGAGCCATCCCTAAACCCAAACCTATGCCCCATGACTGACACCTTTCGGGCCACGAGGAAATTTTCCACATTTCATGTTCTATGTCCTTAAAATAAAAGGTGACTGTGTCTAAACGCCATGAAGATTTTTGAGTTTTGCTGCCGTCAACATCTGAGATCGACATTGAATTTGAAGATGATTTGAGCAGCAAAAGTACTAGAGTAAGAGAAAAGACAAATTAATTATCTTGTCAATCCCTTTCTCTGAGCAAGTATGACTGCAAGAGAGTCTAGCTTCCTGAAAGTTTACCAATAGTGCTAAGAATATACGCATCATTCATTCATTTACCTATGTACTTACTTATGCTTCTATTCATGTTCTTCTCTATGAATCCAGAGGTACTCCTATAATCAGTGTGGCATTTACAACAGTTGCACTAATGGTAGCTAAGAAACACTTTTCAATATCAAACAGTTTGTATTATTCTTAAGTTTGTGTGTATCCGGCTCTAAATATAAGTGCTTGAAGTAAATATAGACACTTTTTACCTCACTATGTGGATCTAGATATTGCCTGAAGAGATGATTAAATGATAATATAAGTGGCAGCTTATAAAATTCAAATGTTTGGTAGTATTTCCTATACTAAGAATAACATATCGTGTATGACTTCTTACAATGTTTGAACGTGATATTTAAAACTCAAGGCTCAATTCTAAATCTAAGTATCACTTTAAGAAGTTTACCAATAATTCTAGTTGCTACTGTCCCAACAAAACAAAGTTTCTTCAACTTGAATTTAATAAAAAATTATAAAATACTCAAAAAATTTGATATAACATCATTATCAATAAAATGCAAATAATCAAAAAGTTTTGATTGCTATATACAATGCTCTTGTTAAAAGTAAAAATGAGGGATTAAGTGTTTTTAGTTCATGAACTATATACATATTTATGTTTTTGCCATCCCCAAATCACCATTCCATCGACAGAACACCCAGATATATATATAATAACTACTTTTAGTCATGACATTTGGCCAAATTCTAATTACCTAACAGCAACCTTTTTCCCCCATTTTCCCCAAATTTATCAATATGGAACAATAGTTGTCAAGATTGGATAATATATTTTTATTTATAGTTGTTAGCATATTTAAAACTTAGATATTTAGACATATGGCATGGGTGCACCTCTGTGGTACTCTTTCCTAATTCTCAAAAATGTTAGTGGTGGGTGAATCTGCTCAAACATGAATATTTATTTAGAATGAGAAAAAAATTCCAGATAATTTATAAATTTTAAAAAGTGGTCAAATATATCATACCCCTAATTCCAGAAGAAAAAAAAAAAAAGATTTGTTTAAATAATTGGTTGCCTAGATCACCTGTATTTTTTTTCTTCAGTTTTTGGATGAATACACTTTGATTGCCCCTTCATATGACAAACACTTTTATATTTTAATAGAAACCCCATTAATATAATTCAGGATTTATTAGCATGATAACTAAACAATTTTCCATCATAATAATAGCTTAGAAAAGTTTTTTTTTAGTTTTACAAATGATTATTGGTAATGTCCTAAAAATATTAAGATTGTTATCAAGTTTAGAGAAGTCTTTAACAAGTTTCGTTCATATGTGAATTATTACAAGTAGACTTTATGTTGTCGCAGCTATGCTTTGTGTCCTATTAACACAGGAGTTCTGGTAAACTCTATTTTGTTTGGTTCCCCTCAAAAGAAATTGGGATGAGCTACATAGATATTGTGTCTAGGACTGTATATGCTACATTATTAAGCATATTCCTGACAGGAGATGATTTTTACTTTTAGTTGGTGCTGATGAAATTCTTTGCTGACAAGTTTACAAGTATTATGATTGTAATGGCTTTCCCACAAGAATACTTTCCAGCTATGATGTACCCTCTGCCACTGTGTTTCCTGTCACAGTGCCAGGTATCCTGGGACAGAGGACTGTAGGAGCCCACCCGGTCACCGTTCCTGCAATGGAATGGCTAGAAATGACTTAACGCCACACAGACATGCCTGAGAATCACATAACTATATTCCAGTAAACCCAAGCTAAATGTATCTCCAACTCATTCTCCCCTAAGCCAGATCCCTCAAATGCCCATGGCTTTTCCAATGCCTCCAGACACCAGGAGAAGTGTGCGCAGTGGAGAGAAACATGACTCTTCAAACACTTGCAGTTAAGTGGGTTGGTTTTGCAAATGTTGCAAAAACACTTGACAGGTAAACACACTGCTTGGCTCTCTTTCAGGGTCTTGGGAGGGACCTGTGAAAATGAGGGGCTCTGCAGCTTAACTTCGTCAACTTCACAGAGGAGTCGCTCTGGCTCCTGTATAAAGTTGCTTTGCTGTCGCCATGGATGGCTGTTAAAAGTTTGTCTGATCAACAACCGGAGGTTCTTCAGCTTTTGATGGTTTCCATTGCTTTATATAGGAGAGTGAATACAGTGTAGACCACATAGATGTCACCTTTGTTTGCAAATTTCAGTCATAAAGCTTTTATAAGAATAAAATCAGTTAGTAGGCAACCAATCTTTGTTTTGCAGAGGCTAAAAAAAGAAAGTTTAGAATTGAGCTGGCACATGAGGCAGCACACGGAGAAGAAGAATGAACTCAAATGAAAGCACAATCTGGAAGAATAACTTCAAAACAATGCACGCAGGACCAGAGCCCTGCTGCTACCATTTATGATTCCCTCAAAGCCCGGCACTCACATCCTTCACTGTTAGCGCCATGCCACACTCTTAAGGCAACCAGTGGGTCAGGGGGCACGGGCTCCGGATTCTCACATGGTAACACGAAGAAAATCAATTTCAATCCTCCAAGGATGATACACTGCAATTGGAGGTCACTAAACACTATCAGCTCTCTAAAACCCTTGAGGCTCGAGAGGGGATTTCCAAAAATTACCACACCTCAAATTTTGGCCCTTTGGTTGAAAACCTATAAAGCATTTTATATTTTCCCTCATTTTTACCTATACAGGTGGGAAGAAGAGGGAGAAGCATGGACAAAAGTGGATAACTACCTGAACATTTAAAAAAATCTGTTTTGACAATACATTCCAGGAGTCCTATTCAACCAATACAAAGACTACTGTGCTGGTCCATATAAGGAAAAGTGATTTGCATTTTTGGGGGGAAAAATCCATTTATTTTTGACCATGGGTCACAGGCATCATTGTTTTGATTAAAGCCAGGACAAAGTGAAGTATTTTAGTGAGATTTAGACTGAGCAGTGAAGGAATAATAAAGTAAGAAGCATAAAACCAGCATGTGTTCCAGAGCATCCACTGCCCCCTTAGCTTATATGTGGCCTAGTTTAATTAATTTAATTATTATGAACATCAAATTCTAGGTGAAAACATACAGATACATTATATACCTAAACAACACAATGGACACCATATAACGTTGTTTAGAGATTCTAAGTTAAAGGTAATTAGGAGACACATTGACTTTTTCAGTTTGCTGCCTTTTCAAAGTTGCATAACACAAGCTAGCAAATCGTCACTCCCAAAAGCATTTATTAAGTTTCTGTTTGTCTACAGTGCTAGTAGGTGACATAGAATGTGCTGGGAAGCCTATTTCAGTTTTCTGTATATGCCTAACTCTTAATATGCTAAAGGAAATTGAGGAAGGGGTGGGTTAGGACGTTTGTAGATACAATCAAGTTAGTGTTTAAAATCTGTGTTGTTTCTTCTATTTTACATTCAACATATTTGGTAATCCAGTTTAAAAAGTAAAAGCAGTTTGTCTATAGTGGAGAGCATTCACAATTGTCCCAGTGAAACCAAATTTAGTATCCAAACTTTGAGAATATTCTGGCCTTCCTGAAATGGCCATTCTGTCCACATATTGAAGAGCTGGATGTCAATCATTTTGACTTTAGGATTCCCATAATGAGAGACTTTAACTGTGACTGAAAGCAAACAGACAGAAATCCTTGAACAGGAGGGTGTTTTGTTCCTAACTTCTGGTTTAAAACATGCCAGATTAAGGTCTCTCACCACCTTTGCTTTATGAAGACCAGGATGTTTGATGACATTATCTCATTATTAAGAAGCCACCTCTCGCCTGCATCGCAGATTGATGTTTGGAAATCTTAGTTTCACAAATGAAATAGACAGCTTCCCTTGAGTTTGCTATGCTGGGTGCACTTACGTGGACCAGGCAGTCCACCATGTGAGTGCCAGTGATGGACAGTGGCCAACAAGTGCAGCAACAAGCAGCGTCCCAGGAGCAGGTGAATTTTGGTGGAGAAAGTTATCACCCACGAGATGCAAAAAAGCAGTAGAAAACTGGGAGTGGGGAGGAATGATGAGAGCTCTAGAATAGAGAAGGAATCATGAATAAGAGCCTCTAGTCACATAGAAGAAATGCTAGATAGAGGTTGAAAGGTAATCTGAACCATATGATGTGAAAGAACTCAAATAGGATCCTCCATCTAAGACTGGTTGTGGTGTTGTGGAATGAGCAAAAACAAGTGGCGTAATTCTGACAGGTAGACAATTTTGCATGCTGGATTCTCTCCCACCTTTGGCAGGACTCAAGGGTCAGTTCTGTTTTTTGAGATTATTTGAATCTCTGTTCTTCAAGGTTTATTATTTTATACTGGTCTATAGCAGTAAAAGAAACCCCATCTAATAAAGCCAGCCAATAGTAAACCTAAAATTGTAATTGTAGTAATATATTTTGAGTATTGACTGTGTGCCTTGCAATATTCTAAGTCCTAAACAAATTACCTCATTTTATGGAATAAATGCAAGTATGTGTTTATAGTATTATTTCTTCATTATAATTATTACTTAGGATAAGTATTGACAGCTCAGCAATAGATATTGTTGGTTGCCTATTCAGTATTCATTTTCTGTTCCTCTTTTTTAAGAGAACTCTATTTTAAATTACTACTATTATTAATTTAATTTTTTAAGTAATTCCTCCTCTTCTCTACAGCCTATGAATCAGGTTATCTCCAGCTCCAGAAGTAAGTCCTGATTCATTTTGTGTAAAATAATTCTGTTCTCTTATTCAGATCCCTGATGGGTTCAGGCTTTGATATGAGATACTGTTCTGGCCAATGAAAATGAAGAAAAGCTTTCTGGAAACTTCCAGAAAGTTCTACCTTACTCTTCCATGAAGGCTTCCAGGAGGAACCACTTTATAGATGACACAGCCCGTGAGTGAGAAGTTGGGACTCAGCTTGATTTTAAAGCTGTCTGACTGCTCCAAAGCCTAGGCCCTTTCTACTGGAACACTCAGTTGCACCCTTGTTTATGTCACCACATATAATAAGCAGTATAATGCCTCCCCCCCAAGACATGTATGCCCCGATTCCTGGAACTTGTGACTATGGCATTAAGAATACGTTGTCTTAACTTTAAATGTGACTAACTAACGGATCTTGAATTGAGAAGATTATTCTGGGTTATCTGGAGGGGCCTAATGTAATCACAAGAGTTCTTATAAGAGGCAGCAGGGTCAGAGTCAGAGGAGATGTGATGATGAGAGCAGATGTCAAAGGAATGCAGTCATGAGTTGGGAAGCCTCTAGAAGCTAGAAAGGACCGGGAATGTATTCAACCCTAGAACCTCTAGAAAGAACTTGGCTCTGCTGCCACCTTGTCTTTTTTTTTTTTTAATAATTTTCATTTCAAAATATTAGGAGTTACAAGTGCTCTTGTTGCATGGGTGAATTGTGTAATGCTGAAGTCAGGGTTTTAGTGTGCCTGTCACCAGAATAGTGTACATTGCACCCAACAGATAAGTTTTTATTTCTCACCCCCTTACTCCCTCCCCGCTTCTTAGTTTCCAATGTCCTTTATCTACACCCCTTTATGATCATATGTACCCTAGTTTGGCTCCCACTTATTAGTGAGAACATGTGGTGTTTGTTTTCCCATTCCTTGATTTTAGCCACATAAGACCCATCTCAGATTTCTGACCTCTAGAACTCTAAGATTTGTGTTGTTTTAAACCATTAAGTTTGTGGTAATTTGTTGCCACAGCAATAGAAAATTAATATACCACATAAGCATAGTCATATTTCTAAGTATCTGAAATATGATCATATTTTCAAAGAAACATGAACAAACTAAATTTTGAAATTTGACTTACAATTCTGCTTGCTCTGCCACAGTGTAAAACATTACAGTTGTTTTACCACCACTAAACAGAAACTACCTTTACATTGTTTAGGAAATTTGACTTCCATTCCATTTATATTAGTAGTACAACCTGTATGTCATCTGTATTTTTTGTTTAAGTGTTTATGACTATGTGCTTATCTTTATTATGGCTGAAAATATTATATTATGTCCTGAATAATAACCATTGCAGATCTCAGAATAGATGTACCACCATCATCAAAAGTGTTTATGTTGGAAGATCATGTTGGTTTACTTATTAGTCTAGTTCAGGCTACTTTGTTTTAAAGCGTAAATAGAAGTAAGAGAACTTCCTGAGGAATTTGAACATACCAAAAAATTACAAAATGCATTGTCTGCCACAAATGATACTTTTTCTGAGAAAATTATATTGTTCTTTCAAAACACAGCCATCATCTTATCTTTATTTATTTATTTATTTTATTTCAGAGTATTTCGGGATTACAAATGCTTTGGTTACATAACTTGCCTTTGCACTGCCCAAATTAGAGCTACAAGTATGCCCATCCCCCAGACAACACACACTTCACAAGTTAGGTGTGAAGTTACCCGGGCCCTCCTTGCCCACCTCAACCTGCCTGACACCCTATGAATGCTACTTCTTATATGTGGACATTAGTGTTGATCAATTAGTACTAATTTATGATGAGTACATGTGGCGCATGTTTTTCCATTCTTGTGATACTTTACTCAGAAAAATGGGCTCCAGCTCCATCCAGGATAATACAATAGGTAGTTCACCACTTTTTTGATGGCTGAGTAGTACTCTATGGTATACATATACCACATTTTATTAATCCATTCATGTATTGATGGGAACTTGGGTTATTTCCACATCTTTGCAATTGTGAATTGTGTTGCTATAAATATTCAAGTACAGATGTCTTTTTATAAAATAAACAAACTGGGAGGCATCAATTTACCAGACTTCAGGCTATACTGCAAAGCTATAGTAAACAAAACAGCACAGTACTGGCACAAGAACACAGACATAGACCAATGGAACAAGACTGAGAACGCAGATATAAAACCATCTTCATATAGCCATCTGATCTTTAACAAAGCAGACAAAAGCATACACTGGGGAAAATGATCCTTATTCAATAAATGATACTGGGAAAATTGGAGAGCCACATGTAGAAGACTGAAACAGAATCTGCATCTCTTACCTCTCACAAAAATCAACTCACTATGGATAACAGACTTAAACCTAAGACATGAAACCATAAAAATTCTAGGAGAAAATGTTGGAAAAACTCTTATAGACATTGGCCTAGGAAAAGAATTTATGAAGAAGACTCCAAAAGCAATCACAGTGACAATAAAAATAAATAAATGGGACCTGATAAAATTAAAAAGCTTCTGCACAGGCAAGGAAACTTTCATTAGAGCAAACAGGCAACCTACAGAATGGAAGAAAATATTTGCATGCTACACATCCGATAAAGGGCTGATAGATAACTAGAATCTCTATAGAACTCAGGAAAATCAGTAAGAAAAAAACCAAACAACCCTATTAAAAAGTGAGCAAAGGACATAAACAGAAAATTTTCAAAAGAAGATAGAGTCATGGCTAACAAACATATGAAAAATGCTCAACATCTCTAATCATCAGGGAAATGCAAATCAAAACCACAATAAAATATTGCTTATCTCCAGTGAGAATGGCTTTTATCAAAAAGTCCCAAAACAAACAAATGTTGGCATGGATGTGGAGAGATGGGAATGCTCATATACTGCTGGTGGGACTGCAAACTAGTACAACCTCTGTGGAAAGTAATATGCAGATACTTCAAAGAACTAAAAGTGGAACTACCATTTGACCCAGCAATCCCACTACTGGGAGGAACAAAAGACATGATCTTATCTTGACTATGTTTTGTAGAATGGATTTTGGAATCCTTTGCGTGGAGATAGTCACTAAAAATTATGTCTAGGGACCTTGAATTGATTTGGCTATTGAAAAGACCAGATGTTTACTGTGCATAATTTGCCAAAGGCACCCAGTTTTCCACTGAATGAGAGTAATCAAAAAGCCTGAATATATCATGGATATTGATTTTGCAGGACTATATAATAAAAAAAACCCCTGCATTTTGGTGGATTGCTTCCCAAAGCACTCTACTCCACAAACACAGCCCAGCGGCAACACTTAATTCCAACTACAGAATAATCACACGATATTGTTTCTCATGCAAAAATCACCATTAACATTCAATTGAGTTTTTGAAATTTGTTATTAAGAATTTTATAGTAGTCATTATGTCTTACTAAAGGAAGGTAATAGCCAATAGGAATAGCCAGATTTTTCACCTCCCATCTGTTATCTCATCATCTCCCAAAGAAATCAGCCTTGGTTAAATAGATCAGCAGGTCCTTAACAAATGTCCTTTGCTTCAATATTGTTTCCTTAAAATGTTGATGAGAAAAAAAATCCATTCTCAGCCAGGGCCACTGTCTGTGTGGAGTTTGCATGTTCTCCCTGTGTCTGATGGGTTTTCTCCAGGTACTCCAGTTTCCTCCCACATCCCAAAGATGTGCACATTTAGTTCATTGGCAAGTCTGAACTGTCCCTGTGTGAGTGAGTGTGGATGTGTGTGAGTGTGCCCTGTGATGGAATGGTATCCTTTCCAGGATTGGATCCTGCCTTGCGCCCTGAGATGCCAGGATAGACTCTGGCCACCTGTGACCCTGAACTGGAATAAGTGGGTTGGAAAAGGAATCAATGAATGAATACAATTGATTCTCAAATAAAAATTTGTAAAGTAGATGATAAGTGTACACATGCATGACAATAAATGATGCAGTGTTAAAGCACTCAGTAATCCTGCCATATTGCTTATTGCTTGATTTTGACCTGAGTGGTGGTAGGATGCTCTCTACAAGTTTTGCTTTGCAAACATTTAGTCCTTGATTTAATCCACCACCGCTATGAACACTGTCACTCATTGATCTTCCAAAAATTGGGTAAATAATTATCTTACTTGTTTTTATTAATCTTTCTCAAATATATATACATAGCTCACACTTATTTCAATGTTTAACATTAAACATGTTTGGGGGCTTTATTTAGAAGTTTGGTGATGTTTTTGTGGCCAGAAATACGTTGTAGGAACCTAACTCTTGTTTATATCAGCCTATGGTAAAATTGGTTTCATTATTCTTTGTTCCACTTAAAGTCTCAGTTTCCAAGAACCTGTTGATGATGTTAAATGAAGACTTGACTGTGCTGGGAAAATGTCTCAAACTTCTCTCTACAATGATGGTAATTAGGAAAATATGGGACCTATTTAGGCATAAATACTGCCTCCCTTTACTACCTATGTAAGTTTAGTCAGTACAATGTTTTTTAAAAATTTCATTTCCCTATTTTGAGAAATGAGGCTAAAAGTAATACCTGCCTCATAAAATTGATGTCAGAATGAGACAATTGGTTTATAGAATCTTACATGTATTAAGTATTCAATAAATATTAGTGGTTATTATTTTCTTTACCCAGATTAAGTTGAGAATTTACATGTTAAACACAAATGTGTTCTGGTTATTTCATGGTCTGTATTTACTGTTTTCTTATTTATACAGCAAGACTTAGTCCTTGTTAGATACCGTGGAACTGGATTAAGGTGAGTGTCTATTAATCTAATTGAGATCGTGAGGCCCTTTCCATCACCTAATGCTGTCTTCCTCTTTTGAACTCATTTGAACCACAAGGTGAAAGATGCAGTAATTCTTTTGGGGTCACCAAAATGATGAAGTAGGGATACCTGTTAATTCTATGCATACTCGAAAAACGCATAACTCATAAGAGCTCCAACAATGCGCTACTCTGCTGTGCGCTAAAGAGTTTATGTTAGCAAGTATGGAAAGGAATATGATATAAGCTGGCAGAGGAGGGGGGATACTGTCCGAGTCTTGGATTGCTAACATTCATTTTGACTTCCTCAGTATCCCATAGAGAAATGTGTATTTGTAAGCTGTAAGAAGTAAGGCACATTCAGTTCAGAAATGGTTACTTGTGACTAAATTTTATCCTGAAGTCAGTTAGGCTTTTGCCTATGTACCACTGTCCAAACACTTTAGGTGTATAGAAAACGGTCCTGATACAATTTATGTCCTTATAAAGGCTATAAGGAAAAA
The DNA here is from genome assembly GCA_963575035.1 of Avahi laniger. Lineage (NCBI taxonomy): Eukaryota > Metazoa > Chordata > Mammalia > Primates > Indriidae > Avahi > Avahi laniger. The sequence continues at coordinate 25,502 of CAUYSK010003740.1, read as the reverse complement.
GAGAAAATTTGAACATAAATATACATGGAAAAGGGCAGATGGATGATAAAATGCCAACAGAAGGCTAGGCATTTCTGGGGAATAAACTTGTGTTTAATAGTGTATGTTAATGACAGAGGTGGAAGAATGCCTTAAATGACCACTAAAGGTAGCCACCTAGAATTGCAGATTTGAGCATTTTGGAATCACTGAGAAATTATCTTTCGGGAAAGTGGATCAACTTTAGATAACTAAAGATGGCATATCTTTGAAATGTTAGAACTCTGGAAACAATGAGAATTCCTTTCATTCGGATGGATTCTTCATTGTCAGGCAAGAAGATACAATCAGAACTCTTTTGTGTAGTTCTAAAGGGAAAAGCAACTTCCATTCTCAGACGGCTTTTGGATCCAGGCTTGAGGTCCAGGTGGTAAGCTACGCCTGGGAGCAGCAGCAACTGTTAAGAAAGATGGTGGCGATTGTGACATAGTAAGAATAAAGAATATTACCTACCACAATGTTCTGTACCAATCTGCCAGGCCAGAACCTGCCAAACTCCCAGAAACTCCCTCTGAGGTTCCCAAGGAGACCCTGGTTGCTCTCCAAGTTAAAAGCTTCATCTTGCTTCTGAGTTGTCAGTAAGTCTTGGCCCAGGTAGTGTTTCATCCAGCCACTGATTCTCCCCTTAAGGTTTCTAAAAGAAACAATGTAACCCCAGAACACACTTGATAACAGTAGGCAGTGTGAGCTAACATTTGTGGACTCCCATAAAACCAAGAGACCTTGGAAAATACGAAAAGGGGGATTGTTCCAGACTTTGTACTCTTCCTTGATAGCAGATGGAAGCCTTGAGTTAATGATTTGGTCATCAACATGTCAGCATGTCTACTATTCAGTGTCATAGACAGTGTTCAGGAGCAGAAAATGGCTCTAAATGGCTGTGTTCTAAGAGAGAAAGGAGACAAGTCTGTGTAAAGAAATATCACAATGACAGTAGAAACAGAGTTGTAACTGGATGTTAAAATAGGATGCTTTCTGTCTGAAAGGCCAACTATCCATTAGGTGCTAAGTAGCCCATTATCCAGAGGTGGAATTACCATGAAGCTAATGAAGCTTTAACTTCAGCATCCCTCAGGTACGTGAGCCACTTCCAAGGACCTGTATTTAAGGATGTACTAAATTTTTGTATTATTTTTCTTCAAGGGGGATCTCAGAATTGTTTAAGTTCCAGGTACCACAAAATTTAGAGCTACTGGGAACCAGGTGTTTTCACATGGGAGTGAGTATACTTCTGGGGTCCCATCACTTTCAAGATGTGTACAGCATATACAGTTTTAATAGTATCAAGTCCCTGTAACTGCAACTTTTATATATGTTTTTTTACTGAGTTGATTTACCTAAGACTATGCCTGTGATACAGGCGTCATGCTGGTTTTTCTTCCACATTTTCCCCATTACAATTCTTTCTCCTAATTTACAAAAGAAACTCTTAACTCTCACTTGTCCTGAATCTTAATGTGGTGAATTCCCCCCTCTCCCCCAACTGGGTATAGAGACATTCAGGTTACAAACAAAGAGACTTGTTACAAATATTGCACTTGGAGAAGACTCCTTTAATGCAGACACCCTTTTTAACACTACCTTAGTTCCTATTAAGGGCAACATGACAATAGAATTGAAATATTTTCACCATATTGAAAGGTTCTAAATTTAGATGGTTGTTTTCATTTAGGGTCCTTTACTTTTCCATCCACTGATTATTGATGAAGAATAGGAAGACTATGAAGAGTCCAATGAGGGCAAAACAAAGAAAGGTGGAAGTGCTTTATCCATGCAGCAAACTTGGAGTTCATTGACATCTCTCTCTCTCTCATACTCTCTCTCTCTTTCTCTCTTTCTCTCTTTCTCTCTCTCTCCATCTATCATAGAATTAGAATTCAAAAGAGAGGTGGTTTTCATGGGGACACAAATTGGCACATTTATTTTAAATGAAAAATAAAGTCAGATTTTTTTTTCATAGGAAGTCAGTCTGATTGGTTTCAATATAAGGACTTGCTTTGTCATTAGGTTATATATTAATAACAAATCAGCAGGAGGATCGCTTGAGCTCAGGAGTTCGAGACCAGCCTGAGCAAGAGCGAGCCCCTATCTCTAAAAAAAAAAGAAAAAATAAATAACAAATATTTTCCATAAGTAGAACGAGCCAAATCAATAGGTCCAAGGTTTTTAATAAAAAGATATGTTTTCTACCCAAAAAATTCTCTTGGAAAAGTATGTTGAAATAAACCATATTTTTCCTTACCATTTTTGAGTATGTAAAATTAAATCAGGTGCCTCTAAGTGAAAAAATAATGCATGACTGTCATTTGATAATTCTTGGTTTGCTTGCCAGAATCAGGAAATAAATTACCCCAATGATAATCTATCCTTTTTAAAAATAGATGATTTCCTTTTTTAAAAAAATAAAATTGAACTAGAAGCTAATCAAGTTGTAATTTAAAATAGCTTTTTTATGATATATTACCTTGTGACTTTTGACACATAATTTAAGAGTTCTAAGAACTGAGAAATGTTGCTATAACAAAATTCTTTGCATTTACTATTATTTATGTCAACTGATTTTCTTATGCTTATATCTATAAAATATAGAATACATCTAATGCTGAATTCTATGTTATTCCAGCAATAAGCACTATTAATCCATGAATGCATGAACTACTCAAAAGTAAAAAGTCCATCCATCTCATTAATATACTTCTTTTAAATAAAATTATAATTTTACCTTTGAAAAATATTTATCAATATTTGTAATGTATCCAGGTTGCTTTGATTAATTATATAGTAATAGTAATTATAATGAGGACTAAATCTAGAAGAATTTTTAAACACTTAGAAAATTGTGGTCTTAACAATTTTTAAATTATATTTTGATTTATATTCAGTCTTTAGTTCCAGAGAAATATGACAGGATAATCAAAAAAATAATTTCAAGCATAACAATGTAATATATTTAGCAACACTCTTGTTGAAGGAATTGAAATGGGGTTAAATTCAAGGAGTAAAATGATGATGTAAAATTTTCAGATAGTTAGAGACCTTTTTCAAGTGTTTGAAAAAGATAATGGTAGGTATCAAATGCTGTGATAGATTTCATTGGATACATTAAAACTATAATGAAACAGATTTTGTTTTAACATCAATAATTATATCCTTTGCAACTATTTAAATATAGGATAAAAAAGTTTAATTATCAACCTAAAAATATACATGAGGGTACCTAATTTAAAAATATGTTTATATGAAAGAAAACAAAAGGCATTGTTTACGCTATCTAAACACAATCTGCCATGCTGAGAGACTGTAAACCATTTCTCCCAGTATTAGGGCTCATTTCTCTCTAGCCAGGAAGGAAAGTTGCTTTGGAGACAATTGTCTGTATGCTGTGCCCCCATCCCTGCTCCCAGCAGGAATTTTTCCCCTCCTCAAGCAAAGGGAGGTGGCTTCAAAGAGACAACTCAAAGAGTTGAATATGGGGATTCAGGACTTAATGTCTAAAAGCAGGAGGCTGCTTCTGGAGCCTGAGTGAGAAGGCTGAGTTGGGAGTGAGCCACACTTCTAAGGAACAGTGAGAAATGCTTTCTGGGCACTTGATGTGAACCTTGGGTTTAACCACTCCCACGACAATGATAGACACAAAAGACCAAAGATTTCTGCTTATTTTTGCTGCATTCTTATAGCCTCAGCACTTAGGGCAGAACTTTGCTCAAAGCAGTTGCTCAAGAAATAAAATGAATAAATTCATTCAATCCTAACCCTTTCCAAGCATCAGTCTACCATTCAGCCTACTTTTGGGAAACCAAGTCCACCTACGAATTTTTTCAAGCTGCTCTTGTTTGACACACCAGGGTCTCCATGGGTGAAGTTTCTTTCCTCTGGGCAGGAATCACGAAGCCTTGATTGTCATCCTTGATCTCTTGGCCAAGAATATCTCTGGCTTAGAAGGTATCAAAATCCTGTGCTGGCGCTGTCTATTGGAATTCTGACGTGGCCTGAGCCCAAGCTCCCACTCTACAGGTGCTGCTTAGTTCTGGAGAGGGAGAGGTACTTGTTTGAGATGAGAAGGGAGGACAGCACCTTCCTAGACCATTGCATTTTTTTTTCTTTACAAGAAAAGTATCTGGATAAACTAATGATTATTGTGATTTTTACTACCTTTTAAAGGGATGTATTGAACTAATTTGTTTATGGATAATAAAAAATGTGTAGTTGATAGATGTGTGTGGTTGGAAAAATCTATAGTTGGAAAAATATGACTTGAGAAGAGAAGATGAAGGGAGGGAGCATAAGTAGGTTCAGATATGTTAATAGTCTAAAAAAAGACATAGCAAGAATAGAAAGGTTTCTATAATAGAAAGATTAAACATTTTGTGTTTCCTACCTTTCTTTCTTTAATGTCTATTCATTCATGTGTTCGTGCTGGACATCTGAATCAAAATCCTATGCAGTGGTAGGGGTAGGGTGCCTCTGTTATGAGTGGGGCTGGAGGCTAAGACGCCTGCCTCTGCTGCTGCTGGTTGGCTGCACGAAGCAAGTTGCTTCAATTCTCTAGGTCTCAGTTTTCCCATCCATAAAATCAAGATGATGATAATATCTGCATGATGCCATTATTGTGAGAACTAAATGATATAATACTTGTAATGCACTTCGAGTAGTGATGATTCATACTGATAGCCTAATTATTGCATTAATTGGGTACATACTTCTTATATTATTATCAACAGTTATATATCAACTTAAAGGTTAATACATAGAGATTCAGAAATCTTGAGTAGTCTTCACAGCATAGTGGCTTCATAAAAATTAGCATTAATGTTTCTCAAAATTTATTTATTATTTTAGACCTGCTATGTTAATTCATAATGCTTAGATTTTTAAATGTTACTTAGAAAATAAAATATATACATTATATTTTTGTGCAAAACAGTAAGTAATTAAATCCAGAGGTTTGTCCCAAAAGGGCAGTGTTTTAGTGCATCCTAATTGGATGAAAAAGATAGAAAGTAATATGGCTTTATAATAAATATTATTAATGCTTATATTTGATGGCTTTATATCTAATCAAAATAATTAAATATTTTAGATTTTAATAAAGACAGCTAACTTTGTCCAAGAAAGTTCTGCTTATTTTATTTACCTTTCTTAAAGATAAACTTTTGGAGCTTTTCTGTATCATACAAAGCTGTAAGAACAATGTATTGTGAAACTGAGACTTTTTCTAGAATAAGAATTAGTCCTGGTGACTGTAGCAGTGGTAAAAATCCTATTGTTGGAGAAGTTTTGGGGCCACAGAATAGTATGTTCTTGGAGTTGACTGGTATTGGATAAAGGGCAGGGAAGGGGGGAAGGTAGATGGTTAAAAAATCTGCTACATAAGTGAGGCATTATATTACAAATTCAAAAATCAAACATCTGTATTATCGGTCCAACTTTTAAGTTGTTTTCCTATGTTCAAATCAATAGTTCCTCCTGTCTCAGTAAACACAGCTTCTTCTGTACCCTCACTATACCCTTCTAGCAGCTTGCTGCTATTTGTCATCTTAGAGCCATTTCTCCACTAGACAGTCAATGCTGATGAATCTGCCTTAACAGTTTTCCTGGAAGATGCAAAAGAGTTGTATACTTCATATATTAAGACTCAGAAGCCTAATAGGTGCCTTACAACACCAAGAAAAAGGCTTGGAGAGAAATGTAACACTGGCATTGCCATGGCACAGGGAAATTGAACTGTTTGGTTGAATTTTTTGTTCTACCTGCTTTTTCAAAGCATCGTTTTCCTAAATCCTTAATCTTTCATTTGTTGCGAAAATACCCACAAGTTTCCATTTTATAATAGAGAAAAGTTTTTCTTCTCTGCCTATTTTCATGACAAATTTACTAAGCTTTTTCATCAGTCTTTACTGAGTTTTCTGGTTGCAGTTTTCATTGTCTTAAAAAGCAGACAGCCTTCTGATGCTGCTTCTTGAAGCTGATTTTGTGCTTTCCTGTGCAGTCTCTTAGAATCTCCTTTCTAAGAGGAACTAAGGCTTTGCATCCAGGGACAGACCAGCTCAGCTCAGACCAGCACAATGACACCCATCATGAAAAGGGCCCATCGAAGCACTGATCAAGACTCATCAAACTGGAAATTGGATATGCTTAAAAAAAATAAAGCACTTAGTTAACCCATTCTTTTCCCTTCCCTCTTATACACAGACACGGCACACATTGGTGTGCGGATGCGTACACACACGCATAACACACACAATGTATTTCTGCTTCCCTTACTACAGTTGAAAAGAAATGCTGTGTCAGTGTTTTGATGCATTCAGGGACTGAATGTAAACAACATGGTACAACTCTAGAAACTGCCGTCATAAAATATTTTAAGAGCCAGAATAGAGTAAAATAAAATAAAAATGTCTTTTTATGTGATATCTCAGAGTAATTCAGGATTTATGGTACCTTAACCTTTAGAATCCAAAATATTAAGCTATGTTTCTTAGAGATAATAACTCGGTTGTCCCTCACTTATGTGTCTTAGATAAAAGCCTACTGCCACAGAATCCATGAATGCTCAAATACCCTTGCGGGCCTTTAGTAGTAAATCTTATGGAATAGCTTATGGCCAATGTAATGGCCCACAGTAGCCTGCGAATATCATGAATTCTAATAATACTTACATCAGTAGAAACATGAAGTAATGTCTCCATTGTAATTAAATGATGTATTTAGAGCAGTGGACTAAATGGTCCCCTAGTGTGTTGGTGATATATTCTAATAGTCTTCTCTTTACAGCCCCACACGGTAATATTCATGCTTTATTCTGGAGGGCTTTGCTTCTGACTGAACATTTGAATTGCAATATTAAGTGGTAAAGTGGATTACAGCGAGACCCCATGAATATGGATCCTGATCAAGAAACTAAGTGCTTAAAAAAATAAAATGTTACTATTTAAATAGAGTGATTACAAAAACATTTTTATGTGGAGGAATGTCAGGAGTCTTTGCCTTGCTTCTCATTCTGCATCCCAGAAGCAGAACATATTTGCCACAATTAAAAATTTAGTAGGGTGAAACATCAGAACTTAAATCACTGTAATTTCTACTGCGCTTATTGAATTTAATTTGGGCTGTTTGAGGTACGAATTAGTTTTGATAATAATTACATTATTCCATTTTTTTAAACATGTTCTTTCAAAGATTGCGGCCAACTATCGAGTGTCTATGCAGGAGGAGGATATCTGTTACCACGGGTGAAAGGAAATTATCCTGCAGTTGATTAGTTAAAAGTGTCACATTGTGAATTTTCATGCTTTATTTTTCCCTTGAATCAGTCACTAAAGCAGTAGCTGGAGGCATTAGGAGCCTACGGCAAAGCTGAGGGCACTTCAGTCTACCCAGTCTAGTGGGTAAAGATAGGTCAAAGAAGAGTCTACTGTATTTGGTAATCGAATTAGACAGTGTGCCTGTGTAATTATAATGGGAAAAAATCAGTTTTTATCTTTATTTGATGAAATTAAATATCTGTAAGATATTTTCTAGTGTTCGTTGAATATTATATTTCTAAGTGTTATAAGCACATTTTCTAAAAATAAGGAAAATTCACCACCATTGCTGATATTTCTTACTGTACATTTGTTCTATGAATGTGGATTTCTCAGGATGAAGCACTAAGTATACATACAGCTGCCTTTTTTACTTGACCGAGTTAACATTGACATTTGGGTTTGCATGTTGTTATGTGTGTGTTTGCGTGTGGTATGTATTTGAGCATACATTTGTCTGCTTAAGGTATTGTGGTTTTAAATTCACTGAGCACTTGCAAAAGCACCATGCATGTCACTGAAATTATGTATGTGATGGCATTTGTTGCTCAGTTGTTTTACATTTAAAGGTGATTTGGCATGCCTTATTTTCTAAATTTGCCTTTGCTTTATGTTCAAAATTGGCACCTGTTTCACAAATCCAGGAGCTTAAACAATATGCCCTTGTTTTCACCACAGAACTTTGCTCTAGGAGGAATAATTGGTGGTATGGGGTAAGTTTACATTAACCTTCTTCTTTTTTTTTTTTGTATTGGTTTAAAAAATACAGCATTTTTGTTATGCTCTCAAAGTTTTGCAAAAACCCAGAGAGCTGTCCAATTAAGTTGTGGTAAAAACACACACAAAAAAACCACAAACAAGCAAACCAAAAAAAGGCAAAAAAATCCTCATTGCTCTACAAGAAAAGAAAATCAAATGTACAGGAACGCGGAGACGCTGGTCGAATATATAGCACTCTAGCTAAATGAAGAGCTCTTTATTTGGCCAGTTTAGACATGGCTTTGGTTGTCAAGCTAATTCTTTGAGTACCACCCTTGAAAATCATGCTAATGAGGCTCTTCAATTCATCAAGTAGGATTGTGGACCTTTTTGTCTGCATCATTAAGGCCCCAAATTGCCCCATTAGCAAGGCCTCAAATTGCCCCTCAGGGTCAATATTTAATGCAGGTGAGCTTAGGTTAACTACCCTCAGAACCCTCTGGACAACAAACAATGTGGAGTACCTGTTACGGGGAAATTTATTTTTCCCTAAATTTCCTTTGTAAAGCACCAATTTCCATATTGGAATTATGTTCAAATTCATTTTTTGGGGGGGAAAAAAAAACACTGGGCTGATTTTATGTTGCTGATTCCAGAAGAGCAAATTTTGAAATGGAAGACAGAAATTCTTCCATCAGGCACTCCCATCAGTGGCTCATAAGCTTTAATCTTTCCACCTGTAAAATGGGAATGATTACACTTTCTCTCAGGTACCTTCTGAGGATGCTGCTGTCTTTCAACCAAAAACGAAGAACCCACAGGAAATAATAAGAGAGATATTAACAGTTCGTGAGTTCTTACAGAATATTTTTCTGCAAGATTTTAGCAATTTATCGGCTACCCTTATTAATTATTGAGTGAAAAATTCATGAGATTTGAGAACTATAAGTAGTAATCCGAATGTGTACAAACTTACAATTCAAAATAGGATTCTGTACTACTAACATTGAGATAATATGTAGGGCCAGAATGTTGCATGCATTTCAAAACATAAATATAAAAATTTTCTTACTCATTAAAATTTGAAGTGAGGGAAAGGCAAAATGATTCTTCCTGTATCTCTATTTATTGTCCACTGGGTTTCCTGAAAACTGGTTAATACTCAATTGCTGCTAGTTTCCTCCGGAGACTCTCAGTGTTGCGGGGAATAGCAGTTATTTCCCTGAGCATGCTCAGCCCAATCCACTGGTGATGTCAGGACATGAAACCTTTCATATGCAACAACGGAAAGACGAGAGCCATGGTTACAGTTTCCAGCAAGTATGTGAAACAGAAGCCTCCAGATTATATTCCACATCTAAGTAGAGATAACGTTTATGTCTCCTGTGTTAAGGTTAATTTCCATGCGTTTAGGCCCCTGAAATCCACATCACCTCTGTGGCTGGTACCGCAAAGTCAGTTTTGCTACTGAATGGGGCCCCAATTAAGAAGTGCTTGCTGGTATCCTTCCGGCAATATCTTGTGAGTTTGAACAATTTTAGTGAAATAAATGTAACAAGGAAAAATGAATTCTCTTTAGCCTCTATTCAGCCAAAATTAGCCTCCGTGGATTCTGGCTCACAAAAGCACCACGGGCCTCTGGCTGTGCTCTGTAGCTGTGAAATAGAATCAAGATTCCATTAGACATCCCAAGCTGCCTCCTTCTCCAGGGCAGACAATAAAAATGACAACAGGGGATTGTCCCGCAGCTAGTCTAACAAGGGGGTGGGCTCTTTTCTAAGTGACTAGATGTCTGCTTAGCTGAGGGAAAAATTTAAAGAGGCCATGGGCCAGATTTTCTTCAATTCTTTGGCTCACATGTTTGTTCCTAAGGTCATCTTCAGAGAGAACTTGAATTCTACATCTGTTGGCACTTAGATGCCGTGGATTTTCGCCCATTTTAAGAATTTGTATTTGAGACAAAAATAAGAGACCATACATATCCAGACAGTAATATTATTCTGTAAGAAATATCATAAGTTCTAGCAATTGCACATGGATTATTGGTCTTGTTATTTTTTTTCCTCTTAATTCAGGGATAGAGATGTGCCCTTAACCTAGACAAGTTCTAGATTGCAGGCAGATTTTCCGTTTTCAGAATTTAGTTATGAACAGAATCTCTAATGGATAAATTTATGTAGACAACCACGTCTTAAAGAGAACATGAAAGAATTCAGTCTTTATAATCTTGGCTTTACAATACTCTTGTATGCTTCTGTGGCCATTCTTCTTTCTGTTGAGGGTTAGGTCTTCAGGTTGTCTGTATTGGAGGGAACCACACTAGGCTATGACCTTGCAAAACTTTCTTTTGCCATGAATCCCCAGTTTCTCAGTTTCTTTCCTTTTTCAAAACTACAAATGTCTAAGACATTTTCTTCCCCTATCTAGGGATAAATGTAATATAACTTATTCAGCCTTCACATAAATTTGATTGAATATTCTTTTCTTTCTAATTGGCTCAGTAAATAGAGTTTTGTATCTCCCTTGACAAATGCCATAGAATGAAATTTGATACAGCTTGTCAACGAGTATCAGAAAGTTAAAGAGTTCATCAACAATTCACAGTAATTGTACTGTATTCACATAGAGTTATAAATGTATATTTCATGACCACTTCTCCTTTGCTTCAATCAAAATTACTGGCAGGAAGTAATATTATATAATCCATGGTGTCAATTACTAATGGTAGTGGAAAGTAAATCATAATGTTTTCATTATTGAATTGCTAATACTTAGAGGTTGTAATATTCCATATATAAAGTCTTTAATAAGCAATTATTTATGTGCTCACTTACTGGATGTTGCTGAACCAAGGCATTTCTTCAACACTAAATGGAAACTCTATTCAATAATTCTTTCTGTAAAGGCATTCATCAGTATTATAGTTCTATAAAGTTGCACAAAAGAATATGTTGCATATATGTTGTGGCACTTTAGCTAAAAAATAAAATAAACCAAATGGCACTGCGAATATTAAATATGAATGGCCACTTATAAAACATCATAACTGACTCTAAGATAAAAGACAGCTAAATTTTTCTTGGTTTTGATCATTAAAGCTGCAATCTGAATTTAATGAATAAAATGTTTAGAATACTTGAGTTCTAAAATTGGCTTTGACATTTATAACTTATTGTATGGCCTCGGGCAATATTCTGAAAACCTTTGAGATTCAATATCCTTATTTGTAAAATGAATATATTTTACTACCAAATATTTTATCATTTTATGAATTAACATAGTTTGTTAAATGTCATCATTATAAATACAGTAGACAAATTAAATCACCAAGTTACTAACACGTGAGCTTTCATAGTTGAAGGCAAAGAATGAGTTAATAGTAATTTTTCAAATAATTGTTAAGTACAGCTCCTAAGCACATTCAATTGCTATTTTTCAGTATTTGATCTTATTAAGGACCTTTTTTTTTTCAGCTTGGCTGTATCTTTTTGACCCAATACAAATTTGAATATGCCTAGAATGCATGAGATCACCAGATTTTTATATGTATATAAAATATACATCATAAATTATATTATTTATTATATAATAAATATATATTGCCTTACGAGGTTATTCTGAAGCTAAAATGAAAGGAAACATAACATTTTTTGTTCCTTTGTTTACTTGTCTGTGCAGTATGGCTCCTAGTCAAAACTGCTTTACTTTTGACTGCAAAAAATTCTGATAATTGCAAAAATTTGCCAAGAGGTCTTCGAATGTTTCTGTAAATGTAATGGTGTCTATAGCTATTGTGCAAGACTTGCAACAGGAGATGTTAAGGTTTAGGTTCACAATACTAAGGCTCATATTTTACATGAGTATATGTGCAGTGATGTTTAGACTGACCATTGCTGCTTACTTTAATTGTGATTGGGCTCTTGCTGTACCTTACTCAGGACAAGTTCATTTGGGGTGATAAGAAACGATTATCCGCCACAATCCTTAGTGATTTCAGGTTTTGCCGAATCTCCCAAATTACCTTAAGTATTCTCATCTTTTTCAAAGTTTCAGTACAAATATCCTGCTTTTATTAATGGGTAGCATGGGCCGGTTGGATACTGAGTCTGGAAACAGGCAAAGGCATTTGAAGTGAGAATTTCTTAGGGTAAAAATATAGAAAAGTGCTCCTCACAAGATGTACCACTAGAGTCAAGTTTACTGTTTAAAACCAGAGATTAGATCAGGGGCTGCCATTTGTAAAAGGAGCTTGAAATAAAGAAAAATGTATACTTTCAGTAGCCATATGGTCTAGGCTTCTGCTTTTAGTCAACTGCAGATGTAGGAAGATAGGAGAACACCAACACAGCCACATAACTGAGGTCTGTAGCTGCTCATTCCTTCCGTAATTGGATCATCAATATTCCCAAGAGTACCAGAGGACACAGGCACCCAATGTAATTATAAAGCTTGGTTCAGGTCAGGGAACCAAATAAAAACAGATATGAAACAATTGGGCAAGTGGGCTATGCATACCAGGAGGGAAGGTGAACAAAGGAGAATAAAGATAGAAAACTTAGAACAAAAAATATCACACTCAAAATAAGTTCACACACAAAAATTCCAAATACATAAATACAAGGGAAGGTGGGGGGAGGGGAGACCGCAAGAGTAAGAGAGAGAGAATGAAAGAGAACAAGAAACATGGAAGAATAAAATGGAAAATCAAATAACAAAAACTCATTCAAAATGAGTCCAAAGATTAAAATTTCAAACAAATTAGTAAATCAAATAGTAAGAGAGGCAGGCAACAAATTTAACAATTAGGTCATAAATACACTCAAGATGAAATTAATTTTAAGAGACGGATGATCAGATAGAGATTTTAAAATAAGCAGAACAGGTGTAGGATATTTGAATTTTATTTTTTTTATTTATTATTTTTCCTTTTCCCACCCCTTCCCCTGTTTCTAGGATATTTGAATTTTAGATAGGATTCATAACATTTCCTACCTCACAGCATTGGGAAGTTTGAGTGAGATTATGTTTCTGATACGTAGTAAGTGTTCAGTTAATGTTAGATGTACTTATTATTACAAATGTTAGTGTTATTAAAACACTTGGTTCATGGTACCTAGCCAATATTTCTCCATTTCCTTCTGTAAAATCTTAGCATTCATTTGACTATTGCTGCTTATTTTTATCTTCCCCCTTTAGACTAAAATCCATTAGGATTTTAACACATTAGAGAACACTTTCAAAATATGAAGTCACCTCCTTTTCAATTACAGAGAGTCAAGAGAAACTAGGAAATATCTAACCTCAAGTAAGTAAAAACAAACAAACAACAGCATTCTAGCAGCATGCTTGTATTCCCCCTGCTTTGGAACACCTAATGAAGAGTTTAAAACATCTCCTCAGTGTTCAAATTAACTTGAAAGCTTCACAGAGCATGTGCTTTGGGAGAAGTTCTTTGCAGGATGTAGGGGTAAAAATGGAGAAATACTTTAAATGAGTTAGAGACACATGTATGAACCAGGATCAGTAAAGGAAATAGGTAGCACAATGAGAAATTTCTTAGTTTAAATGTAGAGTCTAAAACCAAAGGACTAGAAGATTCTGTATGACACAATTCAGAGGATCATAAGGCTTCCTAATTGTCAAGCTTGATGGGAATTTTTGGATCGCCTAGTACAGTGATTTTATCTACACAATTATCTATTCAAATAAAACTTTATAAGTAACTAAATATACAAATCAAATCAGAGCCCAACTGTTCTGCATTAATGAGAATCCTGTCTAATTGACAGTTCTCCCTCAGGATGTGGCAGTAGCCCATCAGGCACCTTCAAGAAAACTCTAGTGTTTAGGGTAGGACAATTCAAAAAACTTTGTATGTGATAGTTCTGGGGCTACCACTATTTTGCATAACACCTTTCTGAAAATTAGAAGAAGGCATTTTTATTAGGTGGATATGGCCCTGTGGGTGCATGGCTTGGCAAGAGGGCAGCACCTTAAAAAAGTAGAAAAAGATGCTCGCGATTTTAGGTGTTTCTAGGTGGAACCTGTAGCTTTCATGCCTAGATGCTACCCACGGTACACATAGAGCAAGCCCCAGGGTGCACTCACCCACAGCACTGGAGGGTAGATTTGGGAAAAGGACAGCTCTGGATGCAGTTGCAGGCCACTCTGGGCAGGAATTCGGAGGTCCTGGGTCCTCAGAATATGGTCTGGAGAGGGAGAGAGCAGGCTCTGGGTGGGCACATTATTTTGGCCCTAAAGACTCAGCTCATTGTAAGGAGAGGTCTCACCAGAGAAGAACTAGAGTAGAGGGGCTCTTGAAAGCAGTAAGTTCAAGGCGGAAGCTCCAGTGCCTCCATCCTGAGACAGCACTTGCCTTGACCATTCCATCTGCAGACTGACAGGGTGTGAGGAGTTATTATAACAGAGAGAGGGCCCTGTCGAGATGAATACTTTGCAGGAGCTGGGCCTCTTTTAGGAGCCAGGCTATGGCAGGAAGGAGCAGGGGATTAATAAACGGAACTTACTCTCTTCTCCCTCTCTCAGCTCCTACCATTGCTCTCCATTGGCCAGACCCAGCCGGAAGCCAGAGGACAAGGTAGATTGTTGATGCGATCAATACAGATCAGTTTGGGGGACAAAGAGCAGGGGAGCTGCGGAAGGGTGGACAGGGAGTCTGGAGGGGAAACAGAAGAAATCCAACAGACTTTCTCAATCGTTCATTTTGCAAAGTGCTTCTCCACCAGTATTTAGGATGCTTAAGGATTGGAGAGGCCGGACGCTGTGACAAAATAATAAAAAATGTCATGTATGTAACATAACTAGTTTATCATTCCGTATGTTACCTTACTGTTTCTTCACAATAATATTATATTACCTCGTGATGTAAGATCATAAGTACTATAAGACTCTTTCTTTTCTTTTTTTAATGGGGAAATCGACAGTCGAAAGATTTAAGTGACTTGTCTCAGACCTTCATGGTCTTTCTAATTCCCTGCTAGTTTCTCTGAGCAGTGTTGTAGCCAACTATATCTTGGTCACTGTTTGTGGGGAGTATCTGAAAATCTAAAGTGGGGTGACCGAATAGGAGGATTTACAAAACATGGTGATTCTTAGTTTTCTTTTATCTTCTGCAAACCGGAGGGCTGGAAGAGAAGTGGTATGGTGAAAGCATTTTAAAAATATCCTTTAGCCACTGAAATTGTAGAGATTATTCAAGTCCTGATTTTAAATATTCTATTGTGCTATTCTGAAATTATAAATTTAAATTTAAAAAGTTATGTGTAAAATGAGGTTTTTCAAAGATTTTCTTTTTCAAAGATTTAACGAGATGATTTTCTTTTTTTTTTCTTTTGTTTTTGAAACAGTCTCACTCTGTCTCCCGGGCTAGAGTGCTGTGGCATCAGCCTAGCTCATAGCAACCTCAAACTCCCAGGCTCAAGCGATCTTTTTGCCTCAGCTTCCTGAGTAGCTGGGACTATAGCCATGAACCACCACATCTGGTTAATTTGTACTATTTTTAGTAGAGATGGGGTCTTGCTCTTGCTCAGGCTGATCTCGACCTCCTGAGGTGAAGGGATCCTCCCATCTCGGCCTCGCAGAGTGCTAGGGTTACAGGTGCGAGCCACCCAGCCCAGCCTTGATTTTTTTTAATAATATAATTTTATTGAAAATTTAGTACTACTGAAAAATTGGAGAACTATACAATATAAATGGACTGGCAAGCTCCAGGTCATAAATACATGGAAAATAGTTGCTAACTAGCATTACTATTATAGAAGAGAATAAAAAATATTCTGGGGTAGGGGAAATTTTTAAAAGTGTTCTGCAAGTCAAATAGGTTTGAAAGTGTTACATGTTAGTCCATCAAAGGCTCTGAAAAGTCCTGCAGTGATGAGGCTAATTCAGTCTGTTTAACCTATAGAACAGACCGATGATTGAATGCTATCAAAATAGAGAAGGCGGGTAAAACTCAGCTCTTGTCAAAGTCCTTATTTAATATATATCCTTCTCCTCACTATTTTGATGGTTTAAATTGGAGAAAGAGTGATTTACTTTGAAGTGTTCTTTGGAGGTCATAATGTCTTTTCAGCCCTGCTGATATGAAATGTTATGTTTGAAGAATATGACGCTGAAAGTCTTCAGTGAGTTAATTTTCTCAGAAGGAGTAATAGACAGCTTTGTCTTTTAGAATGTTGAAGCACCGTAAATTCCTTTATATAACACATTAATTTAATTGTTATTTTGAAAATTTGTTCAAATTTAACAATTACATTTTGGATTTTTTCTTCATCTAAAGTAATGTCTAAGGAGGTGTGGTCCTTTATAGGGTATTATAGATGTTTCAATAATAACTCAAGGAGTCTTCTTGTCTTATACTGTTTAGCTAAAAATACTCATTCAAATTATTATAGAAGTTAATGGAATTTCTAAAACATTCTTTACTAATGAAAATAATTTTTTCTTATATCAAACATCAAAGATATTAATTCTGTCCTTTCAGAATTATTTTCCCTTCTACAATTCTGGTTTTAGACTCATCCCAACCACCCCATCCCCACGCACACAACCCAGGATTTGCCCAAGGAGTTCCCTGAGTCGAGTCATTAAAAAACATTTTCTAGGGTGAAAGAGGAAACACTGTTTTTTTCTCATGGTACAGCTATTGATATATGGGCCCATGCTACTTCTTTCCCATCCCAAGATGGGAAAACTATGGCAGCAAGAGAGACAGAGGATAATGTGCAAGGAGAAGAGAGACAGAGGTACAGAGAAGCAGTGCGTTTTTCATTTTGCTCCTTAAAAATTGGAGTTGAGATTTTAGCCCTTGCAACTAAAAGTGATCTGACGAGCACACTAAGAAATAGCAATTATTTGATTCTTTGATATTTATGCCAGGTGTTGAATCTTGTATCTAGCAACTCTCTATTTGGAAGTAATTCACTCCCGTGATGCTGCTTGCAGCTAAAAAATAAATCCTTTATTTGAATGTATACAAACAAAATAAAAAAGAAACCACTTATAATTTCTTATAAAGCAAAATTTGCTATATTTTTCCATATTATATGAAGCAACATTGTAGACTACCTAGGAAAATATATGTCTTCCAGATGTGGGGACTTATTTCATGGGTATGAAGATTCTTAAAGACAAATATAAATTAGAACGCCATAGCCTTTGGCCCCTGTATAGACACACTAGATTACAATACATAGCAAAAAAGATCTGTAACAAAATTTAGGTCTTGATTGTTTAAAAGTTGGTTACTATTAACTGAGAATTCTTTTGTTTAGTATAACATTTATATAGATAGATAAATAGGTAGGTAGATAATAATAACTTTTACAAAAGCAAATTATTTATAATTGTCTAACTATCTTCTGCCAGTCAGAGCACAGGGATTGTCAATCTGTCTGTTGGAGAAAGATTTTGTGAGTTGTTAGCAGCTATGTAGTGAGCAGCTATTTTATGTAGAACATGTTGAATGATTATGGGGAATAAAAAATTAGGAGCCCATGGAAGACTCCACTGATTGCTTCTGGCTACCCTGAAACACTCGTCCCATATACATCCAGTATTGCAGTTCTCTACCTTCTATACTTTATCTCTTTATAAATAACAACTCTGCTGCAGTTATGGCTTAAAAGTGTTTTATATGTGCATAACCTTGTGTAATTCTTATAACATTATTGTGAAAAAATTAGTCTTGTACCCATCTTATAGGTGACAAAACTAAGATTCATAGATTTTTATAACTTTCCAAAGTTCTCTTGGCTAGCAAGTAGCAGAGCTGCAATTGAATCACATATTTTTTGCCTCAAAATCCTAAGCCCTTTTTCAATATTATCTTTCCAAACAGAACAACCAACCATATATCAATTTTCCGATGAGAGGATTTCGTTTTGTCTATCACATTAAAATAGTAGAACAATTCCTACGTTAATGACATAAGTTAAATGTCTTTGTCAGAAAAAAGAACAACACTTTGACTTGTACATTTCACTACTCCATTGTTCACTGCCCACCGCCCCAATCTGACAAAATGAAGCTGAGGATCTGGGAGGAGGGGAGTAGGGAGATCCATTTCACACTGTGTTTGCCCTGCCCTCCGCACAGAGGGCCAGACAAATGAGAGGTAACCACAAATCCCCCCATTCGACCACTTGTCCAAAGAGGAGGTGAAAAGGTTTAGTGGGAAAAGTTTGACATTTTATCCCAAAACAAATATTAGAGATTATCTGTGGAATTAAATTATCCATATGTACACAGTCTAGGGAACTAACTCCAACTGAAATGGTGGATTATTGGAGAAATTGAAACTAAACCCTTAAGGCACTCCTTTTACTTTGTTCTCTGTATTTTTTACAATGAGCTTTTAGATTATTTGGGCTGTTTTGACGGCTGCTTTTCAGTATATTTCTATTCAGTGTGTATTTGTGCACTGCTTGAGCTGGTTTCAACAATTTTTTAAAAAGTATTCCCCTGATAGCCCTAGAAGCAGACAAGTATTACTTGAAGGGGAAAAGGAGATTTCTATTAGGTTTGAGAGTCACAAGTGAACAGAAGAAATTTGAGAAGTATAAAATACTCCACAGACTGCAAATCCAAAACCAAAACATGACTAACAAGATCTTGACGAAATAAAAAAACCCACTAGTTTTTCTCATATCTTTCTGTAAGTGGTATTTTTAGTGAGTTATTTTTTCCTGAACACACACACACACACACACACACACACACACACACACACGCACATACACAGACACACATATAAAAAATATGTATATATGAAATTATATATGCAATTTTTACTTTACAGTTTTCCAAATGACCCAAAATCTAAACAAGCATCAGGAAAATTAAGTCAAATAAAAATAAATATGATGTGGTCCTCACCACTGTTTGAAATTATTAATATTTTAGTGATGGAAGTATATTAAGGGATGTATAAAAGTAGTAAGACCATCTCCCTCTTTAGCTTGTTCTTTATTATAGCTACTTGTTGGCACATTGCTAAAAAAATTCGATAATTTCACCTTCTCTCCATATGGCCCTAAAAGGAAGGGAACCCTAGAATAGGGTGGGTGAGCGAGGGATCCAGTAGGAGTCTGACTCCCCTGCCCTTGTGCTTGAATTTTTTGCCCAGCAGAAATGGCACATGTGAGCAGAAGCACGTTCAAGCCACTACCTAGAAAGTTTTACACATTTTAAATGTCACAGAAGCTAAAAATAAATTGCCTTCACTTTTACTTAAACTACATCTTAGTTTTCCATTGTGAAGCATTTTCAACAATCATACTGGGTTCGTTTTGTAGTTTGAACTAATTAAATGATCAGCAGAGGTGGTATTTCCCATGCCTGTTTTCGTTGCCATAGAGCAGAGAGCAGCACTTTCTGTCTTCCCAGAGGAAAGAGTAGAATGATGTGAGTTCTGTGTTCTTATGTTATGTCCATCTCATTCTGAAATTGGGATATAAAATTTGCATGTGAGTCAGTGATTAAGAGTAATGGCAGCATATTGTGGCCAAATTCTAATAAAAGAATACTTTGAGCTTTATCTGATAATATCTAGGTTTGGTGTTTCTAGTTACTGCTAGGTGGGAATCTAAGACTTAGTGAGGATTCTCACAGACTGTGACTCATTTTCCCATTTTCCTTTCTTCAGCAAATGTTCGTTGAGTATAGCAACATTTATTGGACTAAGAAATTGGCCTCTGCTGGTGAGGTGAATTCTAGTCATATAACTTTAGTTTGCATGAGAATTATCTATAGGACTTGTTAAAACACAACTTGTTGGGCCCCACCCCGAATATTTTTTATTTAGAATGTCCAGTGTATGGCCCAAGAATTTCCTTTTTTAAACAAATTCCAGGTGATGCTGATGCTGCTGCTCTCAGAAAAATACTCTGAAACCACTGCACTAAGCTATTGTCCACATATAGCTTAAAAATAAGTATTCCTTTAACTGGAAATAGGTTACGGTTAGAAACAAGACAAGTGTCTCTTGCTGTTTCCTTAATTGCATGAATTTATTTTCAAAGGGATAGCAAGGACTATGAAAATACAGGTTAAGACTATTTTATTTCATCTGTGAGAAAGAGATATTTAAACTTACTTAAAAATCATTTCAGGGGTAAATATTTTTCAGGGATTTCTTGGTGCCGATTGATCACACAATACAAACACATAGATAAGGATGGTAAGATCTTCAAAATCTGTTGTGCAGTCTTATTTTTAACCATTTGAGGTCTCATGGAAGAACTTTGTACCAAAAAATAAAAAAGGAACAGTCCAAAGAATGATTTCAATCTCATGATCTTTCCAGAGGAGACTTTATTTTGTAGGAGTCAACAACCTAGAGAATCTGAACTAAATTTCCCAGGCCATTAGGACATCTCTGACAGTTCTAAATGGTGCTGTGAAGGTCAAGCCAAAAAGATCATAGCCCTGAAGACCGAACTCATTCCCAGGGAGTAGCCAGTGTAGTGGGGAGCTTCCCTGGCCTACTTAAATGTTGCAATATGCACATAAGAGGAATGTACTGGTACAAATCTGTATCACATTTCATCGAGAAGTTTTAATATGTATTATATTGGGCTCCTTCCAATTTGGTTGTAGTGGTTATGTGAATTTCGCATTAATTTATTTATATATTATATCTTTGTGGTGTGTGAGCACTCAAGAAAATATGTGAGAAATATAATCATTAGTATAGTTTAAAAACAGTAAAACAGTTAATATAAGCAAGTTGTAAAATATAGTACAGCATAATTGTTCCATACATGCTATTTGGCATATTCTAGGAGGAGGACCAGGGCTTCCAAATTAGCAACTATTCCCCTTACATATGAATAATATAACTAAATATTAATTTTTATTGCTATTTCTTATATAAAATATTTATACTATGCAGATTTTCATGTTCAAATATTTCTTTTTAAATTAATTTAATAAAATATATATTTTCTTCTTTAGAGCTCCTGATTGCCTCTTATAAAATGAAGCGATGGGTAGAGGTCATTTCACCAGAGGTGAAGAACATAAAAAATAATTGTTGAGAAAAAAATTAAGCATTTTGTACACAATTTTAGTTCCAGTCTGGGCAGAAATTGGTAGTTAGCAGAAAAAGCTAAGGACATAAGGAACACAGTTTAATAGTGTAGACAGAAGAATAAAAATGAGAAATAACTTTCCAGTTTATTTATTTCATTTCTAGGGGACATTATTCTCAAAAATGGTAATTTAAGGACCCTGAACATAAAAATTATGACATTCTGTAGTTATTTAATGATAAAAATTGTGATTCCACAAAAAAAAAAAAGGCAACTGTTCGACTCTTTGATCACAAACCTTGCTTACTTTAGAGGTAGTTTGGATTCCTGGTTTTCCAGAATATCACCTCATTATTTAATTTAATTTACAATATGAATTCTTAATAGGCTACTAGATGGCCAATTCTTACAAATAAGGATTATATATCAATCTGTGCCTTGTTTTTAGCAAGTGTTTAACAAATCTTTATGACCTTTTTCTAGTTCATAAGTGTGATGAGCGGGTTTTCACGTGTCTGTGTGAGATGCACCTCCCTCAAACCTTGTTATAACACCAGCATGTTACTCACCTCACAAGAAAAAAACATCTTTGCTAATATTTTAGCTGTATTTGGGTATAGATCATGGGGCGAAGTCAGCTCTTTATTCTCATCCTGCCCTGGATGACTGCCTGATGTGTAGGGCACACTTTCATGTGTGTAAAATGAGCGCAAGAGAATAAATATCCCTAAAAGTCCCTTCTACCTCTAAAATCCTATTCTGCGTAATGAAATATCGTACAAGACTACTACACTTTGCACAGAAATAGTATATGAATTCAGAAGGTATAAATTGCAATACACTTTTTTTGACATGAAACCCTCTCAATACGGGTCCTTCCCTTCTGTGCTACGTATTTTTCTCTCCCACTACACCCGGTCTTCTAGTTCATCGAGACCTCCATGCTCAGCTCCAGTTTTCCCTGGTTTTTAGTACCCAGCTAAGAACTACTGGAATAACATTTCAACTCCCATCCTCTGTCAAACTGCCCCTCAACACCGCAGAGCTGCATCCATAGCCATGGACCGGGTATTGCGGGGCTGACGACCGTGGAAGAAGAGTTATGCTGACTCGCATAACGCTGCTGCTGCCAGTGTGCGACGAAGACTCTCAGATGGGCCCACAATACCAAGTTGAGATCATTTTACACGCTGCTCCCCGGGTCACGTAGTGGCTGTGCCACCTCCATTACACTAAGCCATTTTTCTCCCTTATGTCAGGCGATCTAGCCTCCTCATTAACAGAAAAACCCAACATGGACTTGCTCAACTTCCCACTCACCCACCTTGTTTGATTTTGTCCTATCCCAGAGGAAAAATAAATCTCGTCTCTTAGACACTAAGTTTTATTATTTGAAATCTATCATGAAACCCAGTTCAGTCTACCTCTTAACTCGGAAACAATCCCCCCAGCCTCCCCCTCCGCTCACACATGGTTAGTGTGGACCGCACCACGTCTCCACTTGACCACTGCTGTGGCTTCACTCTTCTTGATGCTACTGGTGTTCCCTCATGAACGCAGCGACGTTGTTGCTTCTAAAATCGTGATTCTTCATCTCAAAATCATTGAATGGCTCTCACTGTTTACAGAATAAAGTCTTCAGTAGTGCAGACAGCATCATCCAGGGTATGGCTTCCCTTATCTTTTATTCCAACTTTTATCCCGGAAAGATTTGCTGTCACATACCCATGAGGAGTATGCTTCACCCTGGAGTCTCCTCTCCTGGATCATCTTCATGGACATTTCGTACTTGTCCTTCTTGTTAGATTTAGCTTAAGAGCACATCCTAGAACGTCCCATCTCCTCATCCTCCACAGGGTCATATGCTTCAGACTGTCATCATTCTCACAATGGGGATCTGGTCTATTTTATCTTTATATCCCCATCACATGGTGCCCTTGATCCTTGGGCTCACACCATTCTTCTGGACCGAGTGAATGAAAACATGAATAAATACTATTTTATATATTCCTATGTAAGAATGTTTCAACTTGCCATCTGTTGCTAGTTTGCATGACATGGAAGGAAAGGTGTTGCATCAGTTATCATTTTCAAAATTTTATTTTTATTTTCAAGTGGGAATCTGACATCAGTTTCCTCATATGTAAAATGAAGATTATTATGACCAATGCCCTAGCTCTTCATATGGGAAGATATAAGTGAAAGCCCTATGCAAATGTCACTTATATATGACTGGGAATTTGTTTCATTCTCTGTCTTAACCATTTTGCATGCTCAATGTCTGACATGTAGTAATAATTATTTTATTTTATTTTATTTACTTTATTTATTTTTTTATGGAGTTGAGATCTCCCTGTGTTGCCTGGGCTGATCTTGAACTCCTGGCTTCAAGCAAGTCTCCCATCTTGCGAGCCACCACTCCTGGTGGCAATTAGTTTACTGACTTTCAAATTTTTATTCTCTTTATTTCATAGAATCTGACCAAGGATTTTCAAAGCTTTTTTTATTTCAAGTGAAGATTTCTGAGATAGACTTCATATTTTTATAACTATATATAGTCTCTTTCTTTTTCTTTTCTGCATATACATTACATGAGCACATAACATCCCTCTTTACCCCCTTATCCAAACATACTCAGGTGAGGAACAATCTTAGGTAATTTACAATGCCATAAAATTTATTCACATTTTAGATAACACATAGTTTAAATATATGCAGGTTTATTAAAAAAATCCTTTTTTAACAAACAACTGGGTTGCTATGGAAAGTAAAATTATGCAATCTAAATATATTAATAAATTATTTGAATTTGAGACCTCAAATACAAATGTACAAACTAAATCCTTTCACACCATTGACATGTGTATTTAATGTCTTATGAACAAGTAAGAGATGTTTTTATTCTTGTGAAACTTACTATCTAGTGAGAAAGGCAAACTTGCAAATATGTAAATACTGTAGCCCCAATTTTAGACTTGCCTGTGAATAATGTTCAAATCTTTGTGATTCAACCTCCAACTGCTTGGTTTAAGGATGCCTAATTTTTTAGAGATTTATCTTTCCTAAATAATTTTGAAAATTTCTGGAAATGCTTACGTATGTCCGTGAATGGGTCCTGTTGGTACTTTCTTTGGCTGTTGATGAGTTTGCAAGTTTTGCCAACTGCCAGGTACTCTGAGGCTGGGATTTAGCTCCTGTGTTTTTTGTCTTGACTTGCTGTCATCTGTGGTGCTCAAAGGGAGTGAGGCTGGAGAGACATTGCTCTTAACAGCAATAGATCTTAGCAGTTAACCATGCTTGATACTTAATTGAAAAGGAGAAAGAGTCTTTGAGAAAAGTTGCTCTCATCTCAAAAGGTTGCAGTGATAAGGCTCTCCCTCCGGCCAGACCTCAATGTGCCTGCAAACATTGAGATGCTCAGCTGAGGATCTCACATTGAGGAGACACTGAGTAGCTGGCCCCAGTCCCTTTTCACAGAAGGACTTGGGGATCAACTGTAAGGGGTGCACTCAGCAGACAGCCTCCAGCTCTCAGCTCCTTCAGGGTTTGCTTCAGCCACAAAGAACCTCTACACCCAAGATGGCACCCTTCCCAGGGTAGCCTGTGAGGTGAGACAGTTCTCATGGGCAATTTTTCTCCCAGAGCTTCCTGTTACCAAGTTTACACTATGGTTAAATTGTTTTCATTACCCAATCCTGAGTCCTCATTCTTCCTTTCTTTAATGAGTGTGTATCCCTAATGAACATCTTGCACATGAAAAGCTGTTCATATCTGTTTCCAAAGAACACCCCCACCCCTCACAAGCCCCCCACCCCTGTGATAGAGATTCGGCCCTAAGGTAGCTGCTGCCTTCTCCTTCTGGTGCCAAATCCACCACTAATTTCATTGCCAGCATCATCTAGCGGTGAATCTCTTTCTATTCTCCCAATAAATAAAGCTTTTCCAAAAGAAGAATCCTCTAGTGTTCAGTGTTATGCTTGATGCCTTGATTCCTCAAAGAAACTCTCCTCCCACATGCCCTGGAGTATAATCCTTTCAATGTGCTTAGGCTGTGAAAAACAAAAGCTGGTAAAATAAGTTTCCTGTAAGCAATTGCTGCTTTCTACCTGGCTTGCAATTTCCCCTGTTTAAGAAAGCAAGCCCAGGCCAGACGCGGTGGCTCACGCCTGTAATCCTAGCTCTCTGGGAGGCCGAGGCGGGCGGATTGTTTGAGCTCAGGAGTTCGAGACCAGCCTGAGCAAGAGTGAGATCCCGTCTCTACTAAAAATAGAAAGAAATTAATTGGACAACTAAAAATATATAGAAAAAATTAGCTGGGCATGGTGGTGCATGCCTGTAGTCCCAGCTACTCGGGAGGCTGAGGCAGAAGGATTGCTTGAGCCCAGGAATGTGAGCTCGCTGTGAGCTA
>CAUYSK010003739.1:0-29995 GCA_963575035.1 Avahi laniger | reverse complement strand
AATAGAAACTTGCTCTCTCTGTTTCATTTTTTTTTTTTTTTTGAGACAGAGTCTCACACTGTCACCTACTCACAGCAACCTCAAACTCACGGGCTCAAGCAATTCTCCTGCCTCAGCTTCCCGAGTAGCTGGGTTTACAGGCGCATGCCACCACTCCTGGCTAATTTTTCTATTTTTAGTAGAGACGGGGTCTCACTCTTGCTCAGGCTGGTCTCAAACTCCTGACCTCAAGCAGTCCTCCAGCCTCAGTCTCCCGGAGTGCTAGGATTACAGGCATGAGCCACCACCTCTGGCTGCTCTCTCTCTTCCTTACTTCCCAGTAACTCATCTGACAATGAAAATGAGTTTGCATCAAGATGTTTTCAATAACATCCTAAAATTATAAATAACATATTACTTGTCAGATTTTATTTCTTGTGTCCTCTGCTGCACTAATGATGCTCACGTCATAAAATCTCTATTCCCGTACCTACTGTGATATCACATTATCCTACCTTTCCTTAGACTTCTTTGATTAGTCCATTGTTTAGAATGTTCATAGCAGCACAATGTACAGTTGCAAAGCTGTGAAAACAACCCAAATGCCCATCAATGTATGCGTGGATTAATAAAATGTGGTATATGTATACCATGGAGTTCTACTCATCCACAAAAAAGAATGGTAATATAGCACCTCTTTTATTACCCTGGATAGAGCTGGAGCCCGTTCTACTAAGCGAAGTATCACAAGAATGGAAAAACAAGCACCACATGTACTTACCATCAAATTGGTATTAACTGATCAACACTTATGTGCACATACAGTAGTAACATTCACTGGGTGTCAGGCAGGTGGCAGAGGGGAGGAGGAGATGGCTATATTCACACCTAATGGGTGTGGTGCACACTGTTTGTGGGGTGGCCATGCTTGTAGCTCTGACTCAGGCAGGGCAAAGGCAATATATGTAATCTAAATATTTTTATCCCTGTAAGATGCTGAAATAAAAAAAATAAAAATAAATTGTTTAATCTTCGGGGAATATTTTTTTCTCTAATGACCCACCAAATAATGTTTTTACTCAGAATTTTATTTTTAGCTCACTATTACTCTTATGCTATGTTCCCCTCAGGTGTTTCAACCACCACCTATACCCTATTGATGTCACCCATACCTTAGAGATGTCCCAATTGAGGGAGTTAAGGCCATGCCACCCCCAAATAAGCTGATATTGCATATTATTTTGAACTGAAGTCACTGCTGAGAAACAGCAGATGCAACAATAGCTCTCTGACCTTCCCTCTTCTATCCATAGTAAGCCATAAAAGTCTCTTTGAGAAAGATGCATTTCCTGTACCACGATGAGGAAAATAGTCCTTATCACCGGACGCTGGGAATGGATGCTGCAATGAATCTGTGTAGCTAAACTTACTAAACTAACCCTTCTCTTTCATTAGTTATACATCCCCCATCCACCACATATCTCTTAGTGACTTCCCCACAATTTGCTTCCCCTGGCCCAAATTCCTTTGTCTTGTCATTTCTTCACAAATTTATCATTTCTTCATCTAAAATGTATAAAAGCTTTATGTTTTGGCCATTCCTTCAGGTCTTCACGCTCTTGCGAGGGTCCCCAAGAACACGTAAAAATTAATAAAACTTACGTGCTTTTCTTCCGTCAGTCTGACTTGTGTCGATTTGGTTCTTAGATCCAATTAAGAACGAAGATGAGTAGAGTCTTTAGCCTCTACAAAACAATTCAGTACTCTGGCTCATAACCATTTCTGAATCACAGGTACATTTATTTTATTAGTTTCTGAATATTTCTGTCTAGATTTTTCATGGACACCATAAAATCAACACACAAAAAATTAATTTTTATCTTCTCTTTTCAACTTGTTCCTGCTCTGCATTTTGATTACAGGCACCTCTCTATCAATTCATTTCCCCAAGAGAGAAAACAGACCCTCATCTCAGACTCTTTCTACTGCTGTATTCCAGCATTCAATGAATTTTAAAAACCCTCCAAATTCATAGTACCTTTACGTCTCTATCTCTGCCCTAGACCAGGACACTTACTTTTCTTAACTATATGATTGGAAAAGTCTCTTAATGTGTTTTTTTTTTAACTGATAACCAGAGAGACAGATTTTAATTTTATTTTTTGTTGTCTGCAGTGTTTTTATCACTTTTCTTGATAACTACAGAATTAACCACCCTAAAAGCAAATTAGATTCTAGATTTTATCCCAGATAAAATTCTGCAATTATTCTTTATCTTATCTAATGTAAAATCTCAGTTCCTTAAACTGACAGAGACGTTCTTTCAATTTCTCATTTTGACACCTGCCCACATTGTCATTCTCATCTCAACACTCTTGGTCTTGAAATCTAATCAACTCTCAACTCACTCCCTGTGCTATTTTTTTTTTTTAAGTCTCTGTGTCTTTAAGGCTGTTTTCTCACCCATCAACTCTCAACTTTATGCAACCACTACCAGCTCTTTCTTTAGTCTCCAAAGCCATATCGTCTCAGAAGTCTGTCTTGACTTTTTCACCATGCCCTGGGTATGACAGTTCATCATTGTATTATCTTAACAGTAGCAGAGGCACCAAGAGTGAATGGATTTTTGATGTATCTCTGGGTTCTCATGGAACATGAAATGACCGGAACTCTAGGTGCAGAAAGAATCAGTAGCTACAGACACACTCTTAAGTTTTGAAAACAGCAGCAAAGTTGCTGTGTGGCTAACTCAGTGTCAATGGACATGACCACTGTGTTGCTGATCCTCTGCCCAGATTAGCTTCCACTCTTCTCCTTTGTAACTCTGCCCAAGCTAAAGAAAGCATATTAGCAATCTCTTAGTGAATGAAATAGTGAATGAAAACATTCATCTTTGACTACTATTACAGGTAGTAAAACAAACTTAGTGTCTAATAAAAGGGCTAACTCAGACAGTTGCTAAGGAAATTGTCAATGCTTTACTGCAACTACTAGACTTCATTCCTAAGTCAGACATCAATTAACAGACCTTTGTATGCAACACATTTGGGACAAAGAGCACAGTTTTCAACATCTTGAGAGAAGAAACATTTTTAATTGGTATGACGGAAAGTAACTATGTTAAAGAAATATTATCTGATAAAGCTAGCTTTTTAAAAATGTAACTTTGATAGAAATGTTAATTGTGAAAAAGAAATATGTATCCTGCACAATGTTTGGTATTTTTCTGTGTAAAATATATGAGTAATTAGTGGATGACAATATTACAGTGATGGAATCCTTCCTGCCTATAGCAGCTGATATAGAGAATTTAAAACTGTAAGAGGGGAAGTGAGGCTTAGCATTACTAGCTGCATTTTGATTCCTGTGGTAATATCCTTTAGGTTAATAGCTTGTGCTAAGATTTGCATGTAGGCTAGAAAAAAATATGATAATTGGTCTAAAAGAAAGATGATAACTCTACCTTTCCCAAAACTAACTCCCCCAGACACACAAAAAGTATACACACGAGTAACAGTTGTACGTTAAAGATTTTGTGGAGCATCCTGACTTGTATCCTCCAAAGTTACCTGAACTGATCAGAGCAAAGTAGTTTTACAACCTCCTCAGACCCTCACTGACACCCAAATGTCTGGGATCCTTTAATTACCTCAACAATAACTCGCCCCCCTCAACTTGTCCTTCCTATGAGATAAAAAGGAGCCTAAAGTTTATACTAACTTAAGACAGTTGTTTGGGACATTAGTCAGACATATCAGTTTGTTGGCTCTCCGAATAAAAGTCACTTTCCTTGCCCCAACACCTTGCCTCTTAGCTTACTGACGGTCCTAGAGTGAATAATATAAGCTTGACTTTAGTTACAGAACTAGAAATAGCATTCCATTTGGCAGTATATTTTTCTCTAATCCAAACTGATGAAAATTTCTTTATCAAAAAGTGTATATATATATTTTTTTAACCAAAGACAAGTCTAGTCATTTAATCCACAAGATTTGCTGCTTTCATTAGACAGTATATCATGGAATATATGCAGTGGGTAAGTACTCCAATAGCAAACAAATACTGTTTTTCCTGTAAGATTTAAAATCTGAGTTTTAAGGTTTTAAATTACTTGTAAATATTATAGGGTTTTTGTTGTTTGTTCTTTGTTTACTTTTATTTTGCAATGTGGAAAGGTAAATCTCAAGAGAAGATGACTCTAAATCAACTGTTTATATACTTATGCAACCAAAATATGATGAAAGGAATAGAGAGAACTAAAAGACACTGGATATCTTCCTACTCTGTTCTGTTTGAATATTTTTTAAATTGCATTATCTAGGCTTTTATTAAAGTCAAAAGAAAATATTGCCATCTATGTTTAGTTTATTAAACATAGATTCAATTACACATCAAGCACAAGTTTCTTTGAATTTTACTGCTAAAGAGAAACAACAAGACTTTTTTTTCATCTTACTACTATGTATTTGAAGAGATTAATTAAATGCTAAGACAAAATTACATGGAGCAAAATGTAAAGATGATATTTTATACTCTTGGAACAAATTAATTTCAGTTATACAGTCAAAGACTAATGAAAATTTAAGCAATGGATTTTACCGACACTATGTTTCTGAGATTTAAAGACTCAGACACATTACATTATTTGTATAAATCACTCCTTATCTGAGGGATAGAATGCTTTTTGAGTATAGAATGTTTTTAAGTATAAAAACCACCTCTAACTTATAACTTATGTTGCTTTGTATGCAAGAGGTTGATAAATATTATTAACTTTTTATTTTTTTAAAAAAACAAATCTTGCTCAGTCAGCCTGGTTGGAGTGCAGTGGCATGATTACAGGTCACTGCAGCTTGGAACTCCTGGGCTCCAGTGATCCTCCTGCCTCAGCCTCCCTAAGTGCTAGGATTACAGGGATGAGCTACCCAACCCAAAGAACACTTTTTTTCTAAATTTTGTAAGAGATTTCTGCTGTCATAGTTTTCTAGCCAATAGAGCATGGTATGTCAATTACAGTCATACTTCAATGACAGGGTTATGTTCTGAGAAATGCATCATTAAGAGATTTTATTGTTGTGTGAACATCATAGAGTGTACTTACACAAATTTACATGGTATAGCCCACCATACACCTAGGCTATATGGTATAACCTATTGCTCCTAGGCTATAAACCCGTACACCATGGTACTGTACTGAATACTATAGGCAATTGTAACACAAATGGTAAATAGTTGTGTATCTAAACATATCTAAACATGGAAAAGGTACAGTAAAAATATCATATAAAAGAAAAAAAAAGGTTCATCATGGTGTACCATAGGGTAGGTATGGTGATCACAGGACACTTACCACATATGGGGCTTGCAGGACTGGAAGTTGCTCTGAATGAGTGTGTGAGTGAGTGGTGAGTGAATGTGAAGGCTTAGGACTTTACTGTACACTGCTGTAGGGTTTATAAACGCTGTATTCTTAGACTATACTAAATTTATAAAAAAAAATTCTTTTTCAATAAGAAACTAACCTTAGCTTACTATAAACTTTTTACATTATAAACTTTATAATTTTTTTTCACTTTTTCACTCTTTTGTGGTAACATTTAGCTTATAACATGAAAACATTGTATAACTGTACAAAAATGCTGTTTTTATGTATATTCTTATTCTATAACCTTTTTTCTATTTTAAACTTTTTTAACTTTTAAATCTTTTTTCTTAAAAACTGAGATATAAACACACACTATTAGCCTAGGCCTACACCGGCTCAGGACCATCAATATCACTGTCTTCTACCTCCACATCTTGTCCCACTGAAATGTCTTTAGGGGCAATAACAGGCATGGAGCTGTCATCTGCTATAACAGCAATGCCTTCTTCTGGAATACCTCCTGAAGGACCTGCCTGGGGCTGTTTTGTAGTAAATTTTTTTTATTATAAGTAGAAGAGTACACTCTAAAATAAGAATAAAAAGTATAGTATTGTAAATACATAAACCATTATAAATTATTATGTACTGTACAGAATTGTATATGCTATACTTCTTTAAATGAGCAAGGTAGGCTCATTTACATCAGCATCAGAACAAACACGAGAGTAATGTGTTGTGATATAATGTTAGGATGGCTAAGATGTCACTAGGGGGTAGGAATTTTCCAACTCCGTTACAATCTTATGGACCATCATATATGCAGCCCATCATTGACAGAAACAGCGTTAGGTGCTGTATGACTGTACTTCTACCCAGTCTATTAATAAAAGGGAGGCCTATCCATCTGAAAAGTACCCAATGTTATTCATAAATCCAATCTTTTTGGAAGAATGTTTTAAACTTGACATTAGTCAATGTCTGTTCTTTTGTTACAATTTCAGTTTGTGTACAATGTTCAGTTTCCTGACCGGTGACCTACTTTCCTTTTCTTTCTCTTTCAGCAGCTGACACTATCTTCTAGGAAGTTTTTTGAGACTCTAGTTCCATTTTTCCAACCCAATCGTGCCATCAGTTTTATACTCATAACTCCTAGTCATGAATCCTCAAAATCAAATGCAGCAGTTGTCAGTTCAGATTGGCTTATTTTCACTTGATACTTCCTACCCCTTTGCTCAGTTTCCACTTTAATTTTTTGTTGTTTTAGAACAATCCATGAGCTTCTCTTTTCCAGTCAGCTTTTCCTCAGTATAAATATATTCAAGGTAAAGACAGTTTTAAAACTTTTTAATGTGGAGCTTTTCAGAAAAATAAGTTCTACCTATTTCTCTCTCTGTCTCGCTCGTTCTCTGTCTCTTTCCTCTCTATATTTCCATTACTTGTATGTTCTGCTAGCCTGGTAATTTACTAAGGTGCACACCAGCCTTGATCATTATCCTCTTTCTACTTTTTATTTGTAGCATCAACTAAACTTGTATAGATAAATGGGAATCAGATGCATTTTTGGTGGATTGCATTGTTTTATTTAATGTCTGATGTATTCTACATAATATTCTAAGTGCTAGGATATAGCAGTGTCTGAAGATATGATGGTTTTTTTCACGTATTTTTTACACCTAGTATTTTTCTATTTGCTGATAAAATGAACTCTATTTATGTACTTCTAAGACTATCTAGTCTTTGAAATGATTCAATCTATGTTTCAGACTTAACAGATATTGGAATATTCCTCATTCTGACATGTATAGGGATAAGTAAAATATATTTATTGACATTTAGTCAGACAAAGGCAGGTTTTCAAAAAACAGTCAGACTAAAGATCTCAGGAGTATTTCAGGCCAATAATTGAATATCTACATTTCCCCAGTTTCACCTATTTCTGCCCATTATCTATCAGCCTACTGAGTATATGAGTTCATTATGTTTATGACTCAGCCAGTGTACTCATGCTTTGACCTCTATTTCTAACCTTATACACACTCCTTCAGGGGGAGAATTGACATTAAACATTTTGAAAATTATATCACTGAACCACCATCTATATTATCATAAGTCTAAAGCTGCAATTTAAAGGTTACTATATCACAGTGATAAGGTGGAAAGGAACAAGATGATAACAATTTCTATTGTTTAAAATTGCTTTGTTGTTTGTATAAGAGTAATCTTTTATTACTGCAGTGAATGTATTTTAAAGTACATAAAAGCTGAGTTTAAACAATTAAAATGTAAAACCCTGAAAATTTAAGGAGACAGCAGGAATTAGACAGAAAAAAACAGATATAACTAATAACAAATTTATACATGTTAATAGGAAGGGAATAATAATACATAGCCTCAATAAATTAAATTAATAACTAATGTAGAAGCTCATTTATATCTGGCTATCAAAACTGCTAGAATGATAGTTAAACCTAGTTCATCTTGTAACTCCTCTATAATCCATATGATCATTTTTTATAATACTGAAAAACACCCCCTTGTCAGAACATTGATGTAAACAACAGTAACCCTAAGCAAAATTGTGAACCAGGTAAAACATTTTTGATACTTTGTTACATCTTATAAGAGAGTCTTTGTCCTGGAACTGCATGTGCCTTTCTTCTCTAAACAGGCTCCTTTTCTTTGGTAGGTATCAGTTAATTCAGTTAAATGGTGTGGTACGGGGGTCTCAAAATTCACTTGTATCAGTTTGTATTGGGTCCACTATATTTAAATTTCTAATGCCTTTCCAGGTAATGCAGAGGTTGCTTGCGTGGGGCTATGGGGATGAGGATATTGGAAACATAATTACTGAAACCAGAAGATTTAACATTTATCAGTTATAACATGCCAGATACGAAGAAGTATATAAATATGGTATCTAATTTAGTCCTCACAATGTTAAAAAGTGATTGTGACCAATAATATCTATGTTTTAAGAAGAGAAAACTAATGTTAAAAGAGCTTAATGAATTTTCTCGTAGCTAAACAGATTTTAAGAAGCTGCCATTATTTGAGCACTTGTATTTGTTTTTGTTTCATTTTGTCCTGTTTTGCCCAACTTTTCACACTTGTCACTAAAAAGACTGAAAAGCCACTGCTGATTAGGAAGAGCCACTTAATTAAGAAGAGCCATCATGGAAAATATGAATCACTCAAAAAATGTTTTCAGGAATCTGGATATTCCTGTGGAGGAAAAAACAAAGCTTAATCCCAGGGTCACAGTTCACACAAAAACAGATTCCAGATGGGTTAAGAATTTAAGTTAAGAAAATATCTGACACAACAATAATATTACAAAAAAGACAATGCATTAATAAAATAATATTTGGGTAGATAACACTTTTCTTATTATGACCAAAAACTCTGAAGTCCTTAAAAAAACTGATTAAAAGTTTACAAATGTCTAAAAATAAAAACAAAAGATTACCTACTGTCTTTACTATATAAAAAATTTGTGAAAATGAACAGGAAACATTCCAAAATCAACAAGAAAATTGGGCAAAGGCCACAAAGTATATAGAGAGAAAATGACAAAAGTGAATCTTAAGCATATGGAAGGATGTTCAGTTTCACTCACAATAATGTAAATTACAATTAAAATTGAAACCATTTTTATCTATCAAATTGAAAAAAAGCAAAATATTTGATTAAATACTACATTGGCAAAGACTTAAGGAAATTAGTGGGAGTGTGAATTAGTATAAACTATTCTCTATGAAGAAAATATCACTAAAAATGTAAATGTATATTTCCCGTGGCAATTTTATTTCCAGGAATTTTATCACAAATATACTCAGTTTTGTGAAATAGCATATGGTCAAAAATATTCACTGTTAACGTCGTTTATAATAAGTAAACAAGATGTCGATCAACATGAGCTCCCTTATATAAATTACATACTCAAGCAAAATGAAATACAAGGCAGTCATTAGGAAGAGAAAGAGGATGAAGAGAAAAAAAAGAAAAAGAAGAAAAAACAGCCATGAAGAAATATGAATCTTTCAGTTTTCTAACAAAGAATAAATTTATCTATTTTTTTTTTTTTTGCACTGTGTCATGTCAGATCCTATCACAATCTAGTCCCTCTGGTGTAGTTCTTTTCTCATTACTACCTGTCTGAGTGTCAATAATTTGATTCTCATTCGAAGGCAGAAGGATTGGGGTACAGATTTTTATGAGTAGGCTGATCATATCATTTGTTGTTTAAACTGAGTCCTCTTTGAGTATACTAAATAACCAACAAAACTAGTATTGTGAATGTAATGAATGAACATCATAATTACAAAAATCCCAGATCACTGAAGAGGAAGATATCCCTAAAAGTGATGTCCCTTAATGTGATTTGAGCTCAGATGTTCTTGCGACATAGTTCGATGTTACTGGATATTTCTTGGGAATTATATTAGGATCGAATGGGGAGGGAGACAAAAAAATCAGCTAATGAGGCTCATCATTAAAGACCAAGTGTGACCACAGATGGCTTGTGTCTTTGCTTCCCTTCCATGTGAATACATTGGAACATTAAAGATGTTGTCAGATCTCTCTTTCCTGAATTTGCTGGTCTTCATTTAGCCTGTTCTAGACCTGGCCCTTTTTCCTAGACTCCAAAGACCTCCTTCCAGGATATATTTCTTGATACCCTCCACTTCTTTTCCCTCTCAGTGTAAAGACATTCCTCTAGTCTACTCCTTTGAATCCCCAATAGGATAGTGTCCAGTGACTTTCCTTCACTTAACAGTATCAGTTTGTGCAAGTCACAATCTGTGGTTTTCAAAGCTATTGTGTTTGATACGAGTTTCAAGGGTATGATTTGAAAGTACAAAAGTGGAAATTGTTTCCTTTTCTTTGCATTCAGTAAAGAACCTATTTTATCTTATAGCCATACATATACCTCTGAATAAATAAGGAAATTCTCTCAAATAAGGACCTTTGAAGAAGAGAAATGATTCAGTATATCTTGCTATATTCAGGCATAAGAAAGAGTGTGAATATACTGCAAGTGTGAAATCAGTTCTAAAACTAGCTCAACTGGTGTGGAGCATACTTAGAGTAATAAAATATTTCTATTGAGAGTCTTAAAAAATCACAGAATCCTAACCCTCTCTCCTAGATAAAAGGAAACCTGTTCTAGATTATAACATAATGTGACCATCTTTCTCCTTTTCCCATGTCCTATGTATAGGAGGTTTGATATTCACCTGGATCCCCTATAAAATGTTTAAATTTTTATCCTTCACATCTGTGTAGAATAACTCCAGTACCCACTGCCTTTCTTCATTGCTCTATTCTACTAACCTCTTAACAACATTCCCCAGAATTAATTGAAATACTTTGCACCTGGTTCATCTTCTTTGTTGATGTCATTTTTTCTGTGCATGACTAATGCAGCACCGGAATCTCAGAATTTAATTATCTTAACCCCCCCATGTCTTTCTTTCTAATTCTTGATATCTTTCTATAGCTAAGATACCATCTTGGATATTACCACTGTTGCAACTGTTCTGTGTTACATAAAACTTAAAATTTACCACTAACATTCTTTTTTCTAATCATAGACTCCTATTTTCCCAGCTGACCTTTATCTCACTTCCACTACATCTGTTTGACAATTCATGTTATTTTATCTTTCCATTCATTGAAAGTTCATAAGCCCCATATAACTTTTATTTTTCACTCAGCAGGGACCCTGTGGTGGGTCCCTTCAAAAGCTCAGTTGTCATCACTCTGAACCTATCCTATCCTACATGTGTATTTCTGGGGCATTTTTTTTAGAAAAGTTCTAACAAAAGTTGAGGCCCAAAAGTTATAATATCCCTAAACTCTGGGATATGTTGAATTATTATTGTTATTAAAGAAGGTCAAGTTATTTCCAAAACTAAAATAAGCTGTTTATTTTTCTTTTGCTCCTAAGCAAGAGACTGTGAGGAATACAAATCTTTGTAATGGTTGTTCACAGTTGGATGTTTTTATTTTAATATTTTTAAATAAAATTTAGATTTTGATTTGGTGTATGTGTTTATGTGCAACTTTGTTAAGAAAAAAATTAATAAATTAAAAAATAAAACAAATAACATATGATATTATGATCCTTCAGGCAAACGTGTCTATGAACTACTGTGGTAACATGATAGAAGGACTGTTTCCTCATTGGCACGCTAGGGGAAGTCTTCAGAGAATAGTTGCAATTTTTACTGGTGTTCGAATGTTCAATTAAAGAGAATCATTAAAATGCACGTAAGAGAAAACTGTAAACCAGGTCAGAGGATGTGAGAGAACAAGAAATTTTCTGGAATGGTGAATACTGCCAGGTGGGTCCTTTGCAAAGTAATAGCCACAAATGGGTATCTAGCAGGCAGCCTCTGGCTTCCCCATTGAAAGGGACTGCCTCTAGATGGGGTCTTTACTCTTCTGTTCATCTAAACCCTCTCCTTTTTTATTTTAGCATCTGTACAAAAAAGTATTCCACAAATAAAAATGATATATATTCAAGGTATACAACGTGATGATTTTATATACATAGACATTATATAATAATTACCACAGTCAGGTTAATTAACATTTCCATCACCACCCATCGCTAACGTGTGTGTGTGTTTGTGTGTGTGTGGTGAGGACACCTAAAATCTGCTGTATAATCAAATTTCAGCTAAATAATACGGTGTTAACTACAGCATGTAGACCCCTGTTGGCCTTTAGTAAGAAAGCTCTGAAGATGTTTACAGATAAACAAATGAGAGGAGATGGTAGCTGATGATGGGGCTCCAAATAGAGATTGAAGTTAGTTTGGACAAAGACTTAAACATGCCTCTGGATTTCATCCTGCAAAAAGAGTACAGATGTGTCTTCTTAGGAAGAGACACTATATCTAGTACACCAGACACTTTATGACTAATACCCAAAGAGACTGTAACCTTCTTGATCCGTGTGCTATATTTATAATAATGACGTCTAAAACAGCGTTAGTCGTCTGGGTTGGCATGTCACAGACTTGGCTGACACAGAGCACACAGGAAATAAAGATTCCTGGGCATTTCTTGCTTCAAAATCTGATCATTTTCATGGTTATGTACTTGTAAAGTTTTTTTTAGTTTTTTTTTTTGGTTGTTGTTTTAAACAGAAATTTAATTTCATCCTCATCATATTTCATCTTTCGATTTTCACTTTAACCAAGACTAATTAATTCAATCAAATTAATTTATTCAATATTTTCCATAAATATTTATTAAGACCTAGGGACAGTTACAAACACTGGTCTTTTGGGATTATAAATTTCTCAAATTTGTGACATTTATCTTCTCCTAAGATTGAGGTTGGCGGTAGATGTTTTCCTTCATTCTAAACTTGGTACTTGCAACTTCCAAACTCTTCTCATATCGTTAATTCTAGAAAAATTAATTGATGATGTCAAAGACCAACTTAACACTTTTTAATTACTTTTTCAGGCTGTAATGCCTTGTAGTCCTTTTCAAGGCCTGTCACCGTGTGGTTGTAAAATACCTTCTAGCCTCAGATGTGACATTGCAGCTTCCAACTGCTCTGCTTTCCAATCCCTGAATATACTTTTCCCCACCTCTGGATCTCTAATCCTTACCCTGCCTGCATTTTTAATCATCGTTATCCTTTCTCTATTTGAGTCCATAACCCACCATCCCATAAAGTTTCTACTTAACCATCAGAAGTAGAAGTGATTTTACTCTACCTTGAATATGTATGTATTACATGTTATATGAACTGATATATACTATGCATATTATATATGATTTTATACCAATATTTTACCAATTCTCTTTTAACATTCAATTTTATAGAGAGATATTATTTTCTATATATAAAATTTAATAATGCCTTTAATTAAAAAAATTAAATTGCTTGAAAAAACAATATTTTCCATGACCAAAGTGTGATGATGATCGTGACTCTTAACAAGCAGCAACGAATTTTCTAATGCCATATTTCAGGAGTCTAAACTGGCCTTTATTTTATTTACTAATATAAGCAATGATGCAATCCAATCATAAAGAACACTAAATTTACAAATGATAAAATTCTGAGAGGAATTTATAAATGGTAAACTTCTGAGGGAAAATAGTGTACAATATTTGTAGTGAAGGACCAAATCTAGCAAGGTAAAAGAAAATGAGAAATAAGAGAGAAGAGTATTAAAAATCGTGAGATAGAATCTTAGTGTCTAGCCGTATTATACTTATTGGACATCCTACCAGTTCTCCAATATGCCAAATTTACTTCCTTTTTGAAGCCTTGATACTTGTTTCCTTGTTTGGAAGACTGTACCCCAATGTCTATATGGTTAATTGCCACGCACTTAAGGTCATTGCTCAAATATCTCTTTATCAGAGAAGCCTTCTGTGATAACATTTTCTACACTAGCATTCACATTCCCAACCTCCATTATTCTCTATGTCCCCTTGCCTTTCTTTCTTTTTTTTTTAATAGTATTTTTCATTTTGTAGCAATTTACTCATGGTTTACTTTTATTGTGTTGTCTCTGCAACATCTCCCTTCCCACCCTTTAGAGAGACATAAATATTAAATGTATGCTTTATAAGAGCAGAAATTATGATGTTTTCTCTTTTACTTTAAACTGCTAGATTCCTGCCTTAGGACAATATTTGGTAAGAGTAAATGTTCAAGAAATGTTTACTGTATGAATTAGCTAATTAAAACATAGCAGTAGAATAAAGTGGTATAGTTCTGTCATATTCTATGCTATTTATGTCATAGTTGATATATTATCTTTAATTATGAGCCCTATGTTTCAAGAAAATTATATTCATAATAGCTATAAGAGAATGGCAAAATGTCTAATGTTATGTGAAGAATGACTGAAGAATTTTATTATCCTTCTCTGAGAGATTACCTAATACTAAACATATGATAGATATTGTCCCATATCCACAAAGACAAAGTGTTCTATATGTCCTCAAGGGCTAAAAGTATAAACAAATGGAAGTAAAAAATGATTGCTCTTCTGCTCAATATAATGAAGAACATCCCAACATTCAGATCTGTCCACAAATAGAGTCGCTTCAGGAATTAGAGAAATGGTATTATCTCTTCTCAGGGGTGCTGTATAAATGAAGAAAGCATGGATTAGAAATTAAAATGAAAGACACACAGACACTCAAATTGAATATTCTGTAAATTGTATGAGAAATAAAAAAAAATTGAAGAATCTACAAAGCTAATATTTTTAGAACTGGAGATAAGGGAAAAGGATGATTTCTAACTTTTGTGACTTGAACTTGTAAAATACTAAAGAATTTATTATTATATTATTTATGACAGAAATAACAATATAGTATTAAACAGAGTGATTATTCATTTTATTCTCATCTTTTCAACTCTAAATGAATATTAGATATAAGTAAGTTTATTCATTATTTCGCTTAAATTTCTTTTCTATGTATTCTCTTGACTTGATTTTCATATATTGGTTTGTATTAATATTTTTTTACAGTTTATTCAGTAATTTTACTTTATAAATAAGTAAAAATATTTTAAATGAAATTCTCTATAGAGGCAGTGAGTTGGTTTTAGGGCATTATTCTCAAAGAGATGATTCCTTTATAAAAAAAATAAGCATCAACATAGTTTATATACTTAAAATATACTGCCAAACTTTTACAATAAAACACTAAAAAATAGTCTGTTCTTCCCTGTGTTTCCTGTTGTGTTATTGACTGCATGACTAGTTGAATCAATGTTGCAGAAATTGGTCGTTTATACTGCAAAAATTAGAATCAATTGGAAAACGGTCAACTCACTCTATGGCTGTTAGTTTTGTGAAAGGACACATATTAGATTAAGGTGAGTTGTTTTTATAACCTTTGAAAGAAATTCTAACCAAAGACCTACTGACCTCATATCTTCTTTGTAGTTTGTATTATTGCTTTATGTATTTTTTGTTTTTGTTCTTGATGTAAGTTGATTTTAAATTTGGGGCTTGTATTTTGTGTGCTATATTGCAGGACTACCCCTGAGGATTTATTTAGTTTGAAAAAATAATTGATTGGTTAGGAGTATCATTGCTTCCTTAAAAGAAACTTGACATTTTCAGTGCAAACTTTATAAAACCCATCAAATTACTTCTGAGATAAGCTGTTGAAAACAGATTTTACTAAAACTCAATATATTTCATTGACCTTATAGGGAGTAAGTAATGTAATCCATTTTATCTGCATAATAAAAAAATTTATGGCTTCAGCCAAGAAACTTTGGTCAGAAATTCAGGCGGGACCTGGGTAGGCAATATTCTCCATGTAGTGGTGCCTGCGATCAATCAAGCTACTCAGTTGATTCCTAGGATAATCTGGAGATATGAAAGTTTCTTAACTCACACACCAAAGATCTTGGCAGAGTTATCTAGAAGGCTAGCTTGGGCAGATTTCTCTTTTTGGATTTTCCTAGTTGTCCATCTAGTAAGTATGCTATTTACATGAAGACTAAGGGCTCCAAAAACAAATGTTTCGAAGTATAGAACACAGGACCTCCCAATTTTTGTAGAGGATAAACCCTGAGCAACTGGAATAGCTTGACTTCCAGACACGATCCACTGGCAGATCACTGGCCAGCCCATTTTAAATAAGAGAATAAATAGAATGAAGCTTTTGATCAGAAGAGTAGCAAGTAATATGTGGTCATATTTAATACAAAAGTAAACTGATTTTTAAGCCCTTGGACAAATGTTCTTGATGTTCCCTTTAATACATAATAAGCGTATCAAGAAATACCTCTTTTTCTGCTTGTACGACTTTGTAAAATTCATCCATTTTTGTCTCAGCAAATGTCAGAGTGAAATTTTATTTCAAATCCAATAGCATGCAAACTCAGCTATTTGGGAGTTCAATTTTAGAAAAAAGTCAAATTTGTGTAGACCCTGGTCAGGTTTCTAAATGAGGTGTTTCATTGTTTCTGGATTAGCTGAGACCTAAGTTCACCATTTCAATTTAGTTGAGCCGTTCAGTTTTTATAGCAAATTTTTGAGAATTCATGGGGTTTTGTGACTCCATTTGAGTTTATCTCCATGTTTCTTTGTAAAATATGGCAATACTTGTCAAAATCTTGAAACCCAATAGAGTTGGCCAAAGCTCACCAGTTTTATGTTCAATTTGGAAGCTCACTTGTGTTTGGCTGAACATGAAATATGAAGTGTGCTTAGTTTAAAATGGAAATAGTGAAAGCAAATACATTAATGTAAATTCATATAAATTAGACACTATGTTACTATTAATTTCAATAACAGTCAAAATCAAGACCATCAGGAAGTGAGGAATCATGTCTAGAACAATTTATAAAGTAGATGAAATTTGTTCTCAAAGTCCTGCTAACTCTTTCTAAATTATTTACTCTTATTTTAGTTTGGCTCTGATTTCTAAAATGTCATGTTCTCTCTTCCTGTGTTTCTACAAGGTCTCTCACAATGACAACCTTCCCAACAAATCTCCCATGCTCTGGGAATCTTTTCCACTTCTTTTCTAAGTTAAACCTTGAATGCCTTTGCTTAACATATATAAAATATATGTGTGTGTATAGATGTATGTATTATATGTATATGCAAGGGCTGTCCAGATATGTAACATGTTCTCATTATGTTAACAATAGCTGGATACTTTCCGGACAGCCCTCACATGTTATACACATATATTACATAATTATATATGTACATATATACTATATACATAATATTTATATTTTATATGCAGTACTTGCATATACATATTTCCTCTACCTCTCAGAATTGACTGTCAGGACCACGAAGGGCCTTATCACCAATATCTTCTTACATTTTAATATAGAATCTAACACTATGCTTTCAAAATATGTTTATTCTTCTTTTTGATAAACTAATATAATATCTTAGTGTATTAGACACTATAGATTAAGAATATTATACCTCACTTACTGTGTACTCAGTCCTGCCACTGTAATAATCTCTAAATACAAAGAAAACTGTATAGTAATACATGATATATATTTTAAAGTTATTCTTGGAAATTAAATTAAATCTAATTTTTGAATAGTTTAAATTTTATCAGAAATAAATTAAAGTTATCAGCCAAGAAAATAACTAAATATATTAAAAATATTAAAAGTAGAAAAGAAAAAGTTAAAATGGTGAGACGTTAAAAATACAAACCCCATTTTAATTCTACATAGAAATTAGACCTCCACATTCCTTTAAGGGCTCATGTATAAAGATTAAACCTGTTAGTAATATCTATTTCTGTGTTATAAATCATTCCAAAATATAAAAAAGCTTAAAACAGCAACCATCGGTGGATCAGGAATTTGAAACAATTTAATTCAAGAGTATTGCTTCCGAGTTTCTTGCAAGGTTGCAGTTGGACTGTAGTCAGTGTTGGAAGAGAAGCAGTCTGAAGCAGCTTGTGAGTAGCTAGACATCTCTTTCTTGTTCAGTAGTCTCAGGACCTCTCCTTGTGTTCTCTCTTCTTGGGCCGGTGTAAACTTCTGCACAGAATGGAGGCTTCGGGACAGTCAGCTTCTTCACGCAGGGCTCCAAGAGCAGGTGCAACATTTTAATGGCCTCGCCTCATAAATCATGCAGCATCACTCCCGCTACATTCAGTTAGATGCCCGTGTATCACAGACTTGTCCAGATTCCAGAGAAGGGAACACAGAACACTGTCCTCCACCAGACAAACACATGTGCACAATGAGAGCAGTGTCAAGGTTGATTTTAAAAAGAACAGGTGGAATAGCAGGCTTCTTTCGCACAATTTTGGAATAGATATGGTGAAGAAGAAAGAAAGTGAAATATTTACCTTTAAAAATATCCACCAGAAGCAGGAGCCCAGAAGTATTTACTTCTCTGCTGTTCATATCAACAATAATTAAAAATAAAACAAAACAACCCCAAAACCCTGAATCAATTACTGAAATCTGGTTATTTATTATAAATTCTTCTCCTTAATAGTCAGTAAAGCCTCCTCTCTAAATCATTCTGTAAGTTTTCTTACAAGCGAGTTCTTTGTTATTCTCTTAGGCACCTTCTGTACGATATTCTCACAATGTGTTCAACAGGTTGGCATTTTTGAGGAAAGTATGAATCTGCCTTTAGATAAAGAGAAATTTAGGGAAAATAAGTGAGCCCTTTGGTCTTTCTCCAGGCTCTGTGACAAAGTAATGTCTCTATAGCTCTTTTGTCTTTATTAAAATATTGCGTTTTGTATCATTATTATTATTATTTCATATATATTTGCTCTTGGGCTGTCAAACTTTAAAATGCAAGGATTCTTTATTTGTATTCATTGTATTTTGTGGACTATTATATGAGTAAGGGAAACATTCTACATTTATTTTGTTAAGGAAGAATGAGAGTTAGCATTTTTTTCAATATCTTTCACAAATCCACTTAAGCATGCAATATAGGGAATTCTATTTAGTCAGTAATTCCATTTGAGCGGGTACAAGGTGGAGCTGTGGCAAATTTACACCTTTCGTATCTCATGATAGTTATAAATGAACAGCTGAAGTAAATGTAGACAAAAGCCGAGCCAGCAAGTTTTACTAGCTAAGGTTTAAAAAAAAAAAAAAAGCACAGACTTTTGCCACTCCTTTACATTTTCTATACTGCTTTAATTACATTGTTTTTCATGGCCTCTCAACTTTACTCTCTGAAATTTTGTTTTTGGTTTTGTGTTTTCTTTCCTCATTTAATCATGACCTTTTGAAAATCATAAATCCTAAATAATTATTTCCTACTTTCTCTTTATAGCTATGCTAAAGAATAAGTTGTGAGTAGATATGATTAAGGAGTAATACTTATCTTTGAATAAAATAATGCAATTTAAAAAATAATGAGAGGAGAAAATATTTTATACTTCAAAAAAGATATTTAACCAAGCAGTTATTCTAAATAAATGCCAACAAATCTCCAGTCTGGTTGAATTTTTTTCAGTTATCTGACATAGCAATAAAGTAAAACATAGGGTTTGGAATCATCTACAATGTATCTTTGAAGGACATGATTTTTTTTATTTCTTTAAAGAAGTTGCAGAGAAGTTATGTAAACATTGGAAATAAAAATGTT
This sequence comes from Avahi laniger, assembly GCA_963575035.1. NCBI lineage: Eukaryota > Metazoa > Chordata > Mammalia > Primates > Indriidae > Avahi > Avahi laniger. The sequence continues at coordinate 10,541 of CAUYSK010003739.1, read as the reverse complement.
TATAAACTTAATTCCAGTTTATTTATTACTGAATGTATGTTAATACTACATCAGAGAAAGAAAGTAAAATAAGACATTCCAATACCACAATGAAATGTTTAGACAGGTCACACTGATATTCCTGTCATATTGTTGATTCTCATAGCATGATTGATTAGTCTAATCTTCTGAATACAACAAAACAAGAGAGATAAAATAAAACAGAATGGCATGAATGACACAATATTATCAAAACAGGTATTCAGAGTCACCTCTGGTGAGAACCTCAGCTTCTTCAACCAAGAGAAAGAGACAAGCCTGGCTTCTATGTTCTCCGTTCAAAAAGCCTACTTCTGCTTCCAAAGCCCCCTCTGTTTCCATTCATAACGCACCGAAGCCAAACTCATTATATCATGCTAACATAACATCTTTATTAACACAAAACATAATAATATAACATTAAGAGCATCTTGGTACAAGAAATCATTTTTGTTTGCATTCCTATTTGACCAAGTACTCATATCTTAGTCCCTCTTTCTTTGTACCATAAAGCCTAGTAGAACTCTTCCTTTTTAGCCTATGTATCATTCACACTATTATTTTATTTTGGCATCTTCACCATTTCCAGAAGTATGATCAAAAGCATAAAAAGTGAATTGCAGACTTGCTTATTATCTGCATTAAAAACGTAGTTAAAAGTAACTGATAATTAACACATTAATTGTTCATATGGAAGCCACTGATATCAAGATTGAATAAGAAGCGCAATACAGTCAGGGTGCCTAACTCTTAAGCCAGATGACTGCACTACCAAATTTTGAAATCCCATCAAAATACTTTTTCCCATAAAATCATATAAAACTCCAAATATGTGTGTATGCTGATGGAGAAAGTATCATCTAGCAAATTCCTTTCCAGGCTCTAAATAATTGTTGTGCAAAATTCATATGACCCTTTTCATTCCTATTATGTGTGCACCATATTTACTAACCTCAGATCATTAGATTATGCATAATATCTTGTCTACTTATAAGTAAAAAAACTAGTTAAGAATCAGATGATTCACATACAACCATTATGAACGCATATTGGCTTATCTATTTTGCAGTCTGTACCTGATGATTGAAAAAAATATTTTTACAGGAAATCTTTGAGAAGTAGAATGAATTAAAAGTAAATACAGTCAGGCACCTTGACTCACACCTGTAATCCCAACACTTCGGGAGGCCAAGGCAGGAGGATCGCTTGAGACCAGCCTGGGCGAGACTCTTAACTCTATAAAAAATTTAATAAATGTAGCCAGGTGTGGTGGCATATCATCCCAGATATTTGATAGTCTGAGGCAGGGGGTCACTTGAGCTTAGGACTTTGAGGCTGCAATAAGCTATCATCATGCCACTACACTCCAGCCTGGGTAACAGAGCAAGATCTTTTTTTTGAAAATAAACAAACAACTAAACAAACAGATAAATGAAAGTAAATACAGTTTACTATGGATAAGGGAGGGGCTGGGAGGCAGTTTTCAGGGGGTAGGAAAAACAGGATAATCCTATCCTCTACTCTAACTCTCAAATTCAAATTTTCTGGAAACTATTCCTTCAAAAGGGACATACTGTTTCTGATTACTGGCTGCCAGCAAAGGCTGTGTGCTCCTGAGCAAGGTTGAAGAATTTCCTCTACTATTAATCTTTCATCCTAGAATAGACAACCATCTGTTTTAGAAAGTTTAGGAGGAAGCACTTATTCTAGTCAAAGAAAACAAAGTAAAACAAAACAGAACTTGTCTTTTTAAAATTTTGTCTGCCTTTGCTCTGTAATTCCATTATCCTTTTACTCTTAAGGGCACAGGGGAGGACATAGATTCTTCCTCAGGGTTGGGTTCAGGACTCTGGGGATTAGAATTTATTATAAAAATAAAGAATCTGTTATAAGTCCTGTTTTGTTATGTGTGTGTGTGTGTGTGTGTGTGTGTGTGTGTGTGTGTTTCTATTTCTTCCACCCTCTGTTGCTCAGGCTTTTTGTATTAAATCAAGCATCATCCATCAGTCTTTCCTCTAGTCTGAGTTATATGATGCAGAAGAATATTCACTCTACTCTTATCAACCTCAGGAACAAACATTCAGATGGGATTGCCTTCCCCAATGACCCATAAAACATTGCTTCCATTATTATCTCTGTGTGGGCATTTGAATGTGAGGTATGCCATTTTCTGTCCGTTTTATTCATAAGCACATTTCAAAATGCCAATCAAAATCACTGGAGAAACTGCTCCTATTTGGGGTAAAAATGATGGTCCCTGACAGTATTTCAAATTTCTGGTCATGCTCCTCAGTGATACATTTTTATTTCTCTTTAGTCAGAATAACAATTTGTGGAACCAGTGTTTTTAGCAAATGAATTCAGGCTTTGTTCTCAAATGTGTTAGCATTTATATTTTAAGAACTACCTTAAGTAAATGTTTTATGTGTGGTATATTCCCATCATCATATTTAAAATCGCTTTGTAATGTTTAAAATGGTAACAGATGTTTGCTGTTTTGTCCTATGTCATAACTTGTGTAAACTAAGATCTTGGTGTATTCCTTGTTAATAAAGAATATGTTTTTTCTTCTCTCAAAAACAATTTCGAATTGTTTGAGCTTCAGAAATGGAATTAGAATTTCATGTTTCTAAAATGTAATTTCTCTTAGGGGAAGAAACACAGGATATGGAGTCTGAATGTCTAATTCTAGTTGACTCCAACTCAATTATTAATGTTTGACTTGTACGGTTGGCCAAGTCTTTGAACTTTCACACTGTGGTTTTCTCATGGGTAGAAGAAAGCTAATACCACACCTATCACTAATGCGTCCCCCACCGTACCACCAGGCAGGCCTCTCAACTCCAGCTACTTTCTTTCTTCCATTTCCCTCCACAGCCCTCAGTGTAATTGCTCAGATCTAGTGAAATTATATACAGCAAAAATGCTTTATATTACTAGATGCTATACAAACTTCATTCAAACAAACTGCATTCAATCAAAACTTTTGCATTAAATAACTTATTCTATCCAGAGACACAGAATTAATTTTCAGTTTACAGGCATAGGATTTAAAAGGTATTTCATTAACTTTATTAAATAAAAAACAAACAATTTTTCTTTTGCTTTTAGCCTTCAACTTTTGTTATCATACTTTTGTGAATGATTTTAATGCTTGCACTTCTTATATTTAAATTTTTGATATTTAACCTTAAGTAAAGTGACAAAATTGAAACTACCAATTGGGAAATACTGACCAAAGTGTATAATCACTTCCAGGTAAACTCACATTATACTTTGGGAATGGTGGAGATAAGAAAACTAAGGTACGGAATTGTCAAGGAGGAGCACAGAGTCCTTAATTCAGAATAAAATCATCAGGAGAATTATTTTTTTTAAGATTATTCAGCTAATTCAGCTGACCTAGGTCTGGAGCTCAGCCAGTTGGTTAGTGTTTGCTATTTTGCTTTTTTAATCAGTCATTATTTCACAGCTGACACACACAAAATCATATTCTTTGAATGTAAAATTAACTGATATCAAAAACAAAATTAGATTGTCATGTATTTAATCAACCTGAGTTAGTAACTCCACAAGTCATATGTTATATGGGTTTGCATTTGGTGTGTGTGATATGAGCACTAAAATGGAGTATCAGAGGTACATTTAAAAACCAGGCAGGACTGATGAATTTCATTACTTACTTTGTAATTCTACATCTAGCATGTGGTTGACTTGAGGTTAAACATTGTTAAGACATATAGCAAGAAAAACATATTCTATGCTAATGATTACTAGAAATTTTTGGGTGTATAATAGTAATACAATATTTTATAAAGATTTACCCAAGAGTGCTACACAGTAAGGAATGCAGCTACAGTTCATCTCTGTGAAAACAAAAGAAATTTACAGATTTCTAAGAGACCTCTTAGAAATAGCACATTTTTAAGTAATTTCTCCATTAAAGGTGGTAATTACTTGAAATGGTGTTATTGAAAACAATTGTAGTGACTTATTTTTAATACAAGTGAATAATCCTTCAAAGGACTTTCCTGGCATGCTTCTCACTGCTCATTTGGCCTCCAATCTGCAGCTTGAACAGACTCTTCTACAAGGATCGGAAGACCACTACACCAACATCTGTCGGCTGGCATGGGTATCCTAACTTCTTATTTCCCTGGCTCAGAATTCACTGTATTTGTAAATGGCATGATAGAATCTTTACACTTGTGCATATCACAGAGGGCACATGAGAAAATTATTATGGGGTAACTTAAAGGATGAGATAAAATATTTAAAGCAGAGTTGGAAATAAGGGCCTTCCAAGTTGAAAGAGTCAGAGAAAATTCTAGGGAGTAGTATGGAAGTACATAACTATCTGGGAAATGGCAAGTAAGGCCAATATTTTGTTTTCACTTGTTGGACAAGAGACAGCTAGAGGTTAAGTAACGGTCCATGTTTGAATTGTTTCATACTCCAAGATGCTCTGTTGAAAAAAATCATTTTTGTACAATTTTAAGAAAACTAGTTAGGCATGGTTTCATTGTCCATTTTAGTCAGGATGATTTTCCAAATTTTCCAAAGCAAAAATCTCTTACTGTTTCTCTTCTTCAGCTGCTCTAACAATGATTTTGTTGTCGTGGTTTATTTATTTATTTATATTATAGTAAAATACACATGAGATCCTTTTAACAAATTTTTACGTGTGCAGTAGAATATTGTTAACTATATACACACTGCTGTGCAACAGATTTCTAGAAATTTTACATCTTGTATAACTGAAACTGTGTACTCATTGAACAGCAACTACCCATTTCCCCCTCCCTCCAATTCCTGATAATCACCACTCTATTTTCTGCTTGTATGAATTTGACTACTTTATATATCTCATATAAGTGGAATCATGCAGTATTTGTCCTTTCACAACTGTCTTATTTCATTTGACATAATGTTCTCAAAACATATCCACGTTACAGCATATGATAGGATTTTCATATTTTTCAAGGCTGTGTAATATTCCATTCTATGTATTTATCACATTTTCTTTATCTATTTATCTGCAGATGGACATTTAGGTTGTTTCTGCCCTGTGTCTATTGTGAATAATGATGCAGTGAATATGATACTCAAATATTCCTTTGAGATTCTGTTTGTAATTCTTTTGGTTAAATACCTGGAAGTGGAATTGCTGGATCATATAGTTGTTCTATTTTTTAATTTTTTGAGAAACCTTCATACTGTTCTTCATAGTAACTGGATGAATCATTTTACATTCTCCACAAACAGTGCACAAGGGTTCCAATTTCTCCATTCTAGGCAACACTTGTTATTTTCTGCTATCTCAATAATGACCATCCTAACAGGTGATATGAGGTGTTATCTCTTTGTGGGTTTTATTTGCATTTCCCTGGTGATTTAGTGATGCTTAATACCTTTTCATATACCTGTTGGCCATTTCTATGTCTATTTTGGAGAAATATGTAATCTTTCTATATTTTTGATATTAATCATTTATCATATATATGATTTGCAAATATTTTTCCCATCCCATACACTGCCTTCGCAATATGTTTCATGTTTTCCTTTGCTGCACAGAAAGAAGCTTTTCAGTTTGATGTAGACCCACTTGTATATTTTTTCTTCTGTTGCTTATGTTTTTGGTATCACATCCAAGAAATAATTGTCAAAACTAATGGGAAGGAACTTTCACCTTTTGTTTTCCTTTAAGAGTTTTATGGCTTTAGGTCTTATGTTTAATAAGGCTGTAAACCATTTTGAGTCATTTTTGGATGTGGGGGGGTGTAAGATAAGTGCCCATTTTCATTATTTTGTATATAGATCTCTAATAATAGTCCATACAGTAAGTGAACACAATAGGCGAAATATGTTTTGGAATCATTGTAGATAAGTAAAGTACACAATATTTTTACAAGGGCTTTTTCCCAGTGCATTACTCAATCAAAATAAATAGAATAGTGTTCAAAGAGTACATAAAATATCTGTACCATACTCTACAAGAAGTCACATTCCTTTCTTAATATATTGACAATTGCTTTTATAGTGAAAACGATGTAGAAATGAGGATGGGAAAGTCAGAATTTAATTGAAGAAAGTGTGAAAGAAAATTTTGGAATTTATTGGCAGTATGTTAGTTGTAGAGAATGTGTAAGATAGCTGCCAAAAGTACAGTATTAATAGAATTATAGTATCTAGAATGAGATGTTGATAGTCCATCTGTACTTCAATTCTTAGGCACTTCATGTTAAAAAAGACATAGACCAAATAGAATTTGGACAGTAGATAATGAGAATGGTAAAAGAAATTATGTCATAATAGGAATTGACCTAGAAAACCTAGGTTTTTACTTGATGAAAGAAAAATAAACAAAATGTAATATCTGTTACTAGAACTACTAGAAATGCTATTATAAGGAAAAATAATTTAACTTTTTTTTTAACAGTGTCAAGAGGTTGAATCAGAACTAATTAGTAAATGGTGAATGAAAATAACTGTGAATTGATACATTACAGAATGTTAGTATAGATTAACAGAATGTTTACAAAAGGGTAATTATACATTTCTACTTGATAGCATGTTGTTCAGATCTGTGGTCATTTCCATACTCAATCATCAAATTAGTTCATAGTTGTTTGTGTTAAGCTCTATGTTAATTGCCAATTAATTACTACCCACTCAATCATATTGACCGTGTGGCAACCTGAAATGGCCTTTTAGCCAAAGGAAATATCTTGAACAGATGCCTTTATTCTACTTATTTATATTATCTAGAAATGGGCTTTATCAATGATTTCTATATATTACAATCTATTTCTCTATATTATTCTACTACAAAACTTCCCAATAAAAGCAGTAGAATTTCTACTTCTAGTAGAATTATAGTACAAATAGAATGACACTAGATGTTGATTCCAAAAATCTGTCTCAAAGATAATGCTACACATTGAAGAAATGTAAAAAGCAATGGAACCTTAATAGTTTAATATGTAATGTTGTGACGGTTTCTAGTTTGTGTTGATACAGTTACTTTTTCTTTTATTACAACTCTCATAATGTCCAGTGCTTCTAGAATTTAGGCAATTCCAACTACAGAATAATAATCTGTTTTAACAAAATGGTGTGGAGAATTAAGAAAAAAGCAAATATACTGCTGCACCATTTCCTGTGCTACAGAGACCTCATTTCATAAGGGACAGATTGTGGTTGGGATATCTTTTCTTGCAACATTACATTTTTTTCTTAGCATTTTTTAAATGTTTTAAGCACTTCTAAATTTTGTTCATTATCATAAAAAGAGAACACAAAAATGCCAAGTAGAGAAAATAGCATTGGGGAAATAATGTTGATAATTTCACTCTTATTTCCATTTCTATTACATGAAATGCCTGAATGTCCTTCCAATAAAGTCTTTTTTTTTCCTCTTACATAGTTTTGAATTTGTGTTCCTCTCATTTGCACCCCAGAGAACTGATAACACAATTATAAGAATGAAGGTCACAGGGATTATAAAAGAAGGAAATGATAAGGCTCTGAAGTGTAGCAGCAGAAATAATGTTCCTGTAATTCTCTTTAAAAGAAATATTTTGTTGGAACAATTGATAAAAAGTAACATCTAAAGGAGGACCAAAGTTCTCATTAATATGCTGGTGTCATTTTGGGGAGAATTATAGAATAAAACACAGTACAGATAGTAGATTCTCATAACCCATTTAGATTCATTAAAATTCTGTTGAGTTTGCATTGTTTTTGTCTTGGCTACATGATGCCACATGATGACTTTGGCTGAATTTTTAAACTTTGAATATATTATTTTGTTCCGGGGTGGATATAAGATTCAGAGGCTGTTTTTAGTGAGAGATTTTCTAAAGTACTAAATTTAAAAATTACTAAAATTTTCCGATTGTCATGAGTTACTTCTACTTGGGGTATTAGTTTAGAGTTCAGCCTATTTTGGCTGTCTCCCCAGTAACAATGTTACCAGCAAACAAGATCATTTAACAATCAACAACTTTTGTTTAATCCAGAAGTCAGCAAAATTTTTCTGTAAAAGACGGATAATAAATATCTTAAACTTTGCGGGGCTTAGGGTTGTTGTCACAGTACTAGACTCTGTGGTTACAGTGTGAAAGCAACCATCTACAATATTTAAACAAATGAGCTTGGCAGTGTTCCAAGAAAACTTTATTTATAGATACCGAAATTTGAATTTTTCATAATTTCCATGTGTTTCAAAATATTATACTTTTTTGATTTAAACACAAAATTAAACATGTAAAAAATATTCTTAGCTCAGAATGTGACAGAAAAATAAGCAGTAAGCTGAGTTTGGCTTGCAGGCCACAGTTTGCCAACCACTGATAGACAGTTTAAAAAAAAAAGATTAACTGTTTTTCATCTATTCATTTAGATGTAGTTTTAGTTCCAAGATATCTTAAAGGACATGAATAAAGTTGATTTATAATTATATAGTTCATTTAGGTATATTTATTTCCTCTTCTACCACGTACTTAACATACAACACGTAGACGTCTAAAAACAAATATATTACTTTGAAAAATATCAATTCTGAATTTGCTACCTAGATTTAAATATTTCTCTGCAGTAGTTGTCTTCCTACTTCTAATAAGAACAGCACTCAAACATCTTTGTTATGGGCTTAATAACCTGACAACATATGCTTTTCTGGCCTGCGGCGAAAGTTCTAAGAATTTTTCAAAATTAATTTATTTGGTTCTAGTGCACTTTTTATTTTTAAGCTTTCATTTCTTTTGCTTTTTATACTGGTGGTGTTGTGTTAACGTGGCTGGCTGTAATGCAGGTACTTAGAGCACCATCTAGAGATGAAAAGTTAAAATTAACATAAAAAAATGAAACCAAGAAGCAGTTTAACTGAAAGATGACTTTGCAATTTACAATTAGTGTGCAAATTATATTTTCAAATGATTGGCTCTAAGAAAGTCACACATTCATAATTGAAAGCAAATACTTGTTTAATGTTGATTCTCTGCATGACTTTTCCTAAAATACATTGATTGAATAGCTTCAGACTATAATTTGCATTCCATGCAAATAATTAAGATAATGAATAGATTACTGTGTATTTAATCATATTCATAAAAACCTCTTATGTTGAGTAGATATATTAAAAAAATCTCCTAAATGCCATGCATATAAACATAAAATACAGTGCAATAAAAATTACCAGGAATAATCTCTTTCCTTAAGCTCAAACTAATTTATTCATTATCATATATATATATTACTCTACAGGAAATACAGATAAATAAATGTAAACAACTCTTGTGTTTCTCAGTTTGTGGAAGGTGATAAAATGTTTGTTATCGTTTAAAGATGTTTTCTTGAATTTTCCTATTATATAAACATCTTGATTCAAAATATGTGAATGATATAGCCATTACTTTATTAATTTACTTGATAGTGAAGGGATTAGGCCTGTTTTCTCAATTAAATGGCTAAATGAAAAAAGGAATACTATTATTTTAAAATAACATCCATAATGTAACAGCTTATGTTGGTTCAAGAAAAATAATATCTCTAATTTCAACATTTGAATTTAATTGTTTCCTTGAAAAAAAAATTTTGTTCCAAGAAGTAGTTAAAGTATAAATAGTACTTTTTAGGAACATAGGTGACAGTCTGAACTGACTCCCTTTTGCCATCAGTTTATAGTGTGTCTATTTTGCTTAACTTATTGTCCCTAAAATTTTATATATCATATATTGATTCCTCTCAGTTTCCCTCCCTCCCAATGTACACAGTAGAAAATACATTTTTATTTCATAAATATGGAAATTAAATTATTGTAATAACAGACATGTTATTACCCAGGTGCGTCTGGCTTCAAAGCAAATTCTCTTTCCATTTTCAGTTCTACCTCTCCTGGGGTAAGATCAGAGTCCTGTTGAATGTGTAAAAATATTGACTCTAAGAAGTTCATCACACAAATTCGAAGTCAGATTAGTGGAGCTCTAAGGTCTGCAGACTCTTGCCATTGGCAAAATAAATTTGGAAAAGTTGCTAAACCTTTCTAAAGCATATTTTACTCATCTATAACATGAGGATAGCAATTGTACCTAATCAGTTTTTTTAATAGTTGTACGAGAAATCTGTGAAAATATATGGTATAATGTCTGGTAATGGGAAGAGATTGATACAATTTAAATTACTGTTGTGGGAAAAACAAGCAGAGCAGAGGAATCTCAATTATCTATGTCAATGGAAAAGAAGCCAAACTCTGTAAAATAATTTAAATTCTAAGCCACGTTTGAGTACCATGACCCAGAGCTATGACCAAGAAACTTTAGCAAGTGGACTAGCTGTGGTTGGGTTACAGTTTAGTTTTATACATTTCAAGGAAATGGAAATTACAGGTAAAGTCATAAGTCAATACATGGGAGGCATACATTGGGTTGGCCTGAAAAGGTGGGCCCTCTCTAAGAGGGGGGGCTCACAGGTTATTGGTGGGTTTAAAAATTCTCTGTAATTGATTAAAGACATGAAGCTTT